>JAJTUV010003463.1:0-123967 GCA_021653895.1 Mastomys natalensis | reverse complement strand
GGGAGAGGGGTTTTGTCACTGCAGTGGCCTGGACAGTATTCACAGTTTTGTCTGAATTCAGACATTTAGAGTGGTCTTGCTTTTGTCTGATCCATCATAGTCACAGAGCTGCCTTGTCTGATGCTGGCGTCCTGTGTCATTATGTTCAGCAGAACACCAAGACCTACTTTAGTGCTGCAAACCATTGCCAGAGCAGCTCCTAGCAACCCCACGGCCTAGCTGATAGCTCTACTTCCAGTCTTGAATGGTTAAAAAAATCTTTTTTTTCTTATTCAGATCACCCTTTATTGAAGAAAGCTTTGAGCAATGGACTTTCTTAGGTGTGCTGCTTGAGTGGGCTCCTGGTTGCTCTCACCATGTAGATGTGCCTGTCTCCAAGCCTTTGTTCTCTCATCCCCACCAAACTGATGTGTCACCATCTACCCAGCCCATGGCATATTCCTGAGCTAACAGCTTAGCCTAGTTCACATTCCTGTTGCTGTGATAAACACCATGACCAAAAAAATCACTTGAAGAGAGGGCCCATTTCAGCTTAAAAATTACAGTCTATCATCAAGGGAAGCCATAGTGGAACCTAGAGACAGGAACTGAAGCAGAAGCCATGGAGGAACACTGCTTTTAGCCTGCTCCCAAACTCATGTTCAGCTACCTGTCTTATGACGGTGTATGTGCACCCTCGTTTAACTTCCAGAAGGCTTTGTAGGTCAGTGGTGTGATTTGGCAATATTTTGCCAAGCAATACCAAATGGCCTTTTGGAGGTGAATTAGCCCAGCACATGGAGTAGTGGGCTGGACTGCAAAGGGAATTGTTTGGTTGCTGGCATAGGGCTTCCTGAGCTAGACTTGGCATTCATTTTCTTTAGTTATGGTCATTTTCATTTGCAATGCCTCCTTTAATGACTCTTTGCATAGTCTACTCAAGAACCAAGAACTCCTGGCCCATAGAGACGCAGACCTGTTAGTCTGGCACTGGAGGAGACTAAGGCAGGAAGGAAGATGAGTTTGAGAGAAGCCTGAGTTATATAATGAGACTTAAAAAAAAAAAAAAATCAGGAGCCTAGCATGGCTGCCCTTGGAGGAGCCCAACAAGCAGTTGACTGAGACAGCAGCAGATACTTACACCCAACCAACAGACAGAACCCCTGTGGTTGAATTAAGGAAAGGCTGGAAGAAGTTGAGAAGGAGGACGACCCTGTAGGAAGACCAGCAGTCTGAACTAACCTGGACCCCCGAGATCTCTCAGACACTGAGCCACCAACCAGGCAGCATACACCAGCTGATATGAGGCACACAACACATATACAGCAAAGGACTGCGGGTCTGGTTTCAGTGAGAGAAGATGCACCTAACCCTCAAGACATTGGACGCCCCAAGGAGTAGGGAGGTCAGGTGAGGAGGGGTAGGGACATCCTCTTGGAGATGAGGGAGGAGGAATGGGATGAGGAACTGTTGGAGGGCAGAATGGAAGCAGAAGCAGGCAGATCTCTTTAAGTTTAAGGCCAGCCTGGTTTGTATAGAGAATTCCAAGTGAGCTAGGGAGATCCTGTCTCAAAATGAACAGAAATATTTGAATAAAAATAAACTAATAAAGCAAAATAAAGACAGCCCCCCTTTGCTAACCATTGGAAATGAGAGACAAGGAAAATTTGGTGGCTTTCTTTCTGTCTGTCCATCTGTCTGCCTTCTGTCTGTCTGTCTGTCTGTCTGTGTATGTGACCTGAATTTTGTTCTCATTGTTGTGAGCTGGGATTGCTGAGCTACAACCTTGCCTGGTTCTTTCCCATTCTTTCTCTGCCTGCCTTTTTCCCCCCTGCATGAATCTGTAAGGCAACAGTGCAATGAGAGTTTCTGAAGAATTAGCAGGCTGCTTGGCTCTAACACTTCAGGCTGGTGGAGGTCCTGGAAAACTCCTTCTCTCAGTTCTTTGTACCCACTTCTTTTGTATCTCCTCGTTCAACTCCACTCAAAGGCTCGCAAGCGAGGCACAACATACGGCAGGGCATCTGTGCATGTGGCTCTTCCTTCCAAACGTTATTTGAGCATAGTTTCCTTTATATAACACACTTCTGAAAATAGGTGTGCCTGTGACTATGTTTGCTTGAACAAAGCAGCTTCCATTTCAGTGTGGATTAGAGTAGATTATAGTGAGACTATAAGAAGACGATACATACCAAATCAGACTAGTAAAATGTGCTGTGTAATTTTTTTTCAACACCCTCCCAACGACGTTACACTTGCCCTCATTTTAAATGTAAGAAAACTGAGGAAGCATGATTACCAGAAAAAAAGGAAGAAGAAGAAAGGATAGAGTGGGGAAAGATAAGAGGAAAATGGTTTGGGAAAGTGCTGACCAGGAAATAAGAGGATTTGGTGGAGCTTCCAAAGGGGGTTAGATGATGGGGCAAACTTTAAAGTAGATGTACTTTTGTTATGAAGGTAGGACAAGAAGAAAAATAAACTAAACCCTTCTTGAAATGGGCCCAATCTGAATAAGAATAATCAAGAAAAATCACACACACACACACACACACACACACACACACACACAACACACACACACACACCTTTTCATTACTTTCTTCTTTACTGTTGAGGCAAAGCCAGGAGTCTATTCTGATATAGAGCTATAGTGCTCCATCTAGTGGCTATCTTTAGAAAATGCACTAGGAGGTGCCACAGCCTCTAATGGGAAGCTAAAATACAGTGAAGCTATGTTATTTTTTAAAAGACCATGAGATCCTGTTATGCTACTACATTAAAAAAATGTTGAATAATCATTTGTTTTACATATGACAATCACTGATGCACAGTGCCATTGGACCAATCAGTAATTTCAGCCCACCTTCCTTTTTGCATTCTTTCCTCAGGAGTACTATTCTTTGTCCACTAACCACTTCACAGGATGTGTTTGTGTATCAGATACTGTGGACACAGTGTAGCACAATATTAGCAAGGTTCCTGTTCTAATGGAGCTTCCTGTGAGAAATATGAAATATCAAAGTCATTCCTTACAATAAATATTTTTTAAAACCTCAAATTTTCTATGACAAGCAAAAGACATCCAAAGGCAATCATAAGCAAAAATAATGTTGCAGGAGGTATCACCATACTCTATTTCATGCCACAGTAACAAAAACAACGTGGTACTGACACGAAAACAGATAATGGAACAAAGTAGAAGACCAGACATAATCCTGTACAACTTTAGTCATTTGCTTCTAGACAAAAATGAAAAAAGTGTATGTGGGAGAGAAAAAAAAACCTTTTAAACAAGTGATGCTGTGAAATCTGGATGCCTACATGTATAAGAATGAGACAAGATATGTATCCCTTACCATGAACAAAACTGAAATCAAAATGCACCAAAGACCTTAATATAAAAGACCTGAAACTTTGAAACTGTGAAAAATGTTCAAGATAAAGGTATAGACATGGAGATTTGAAATAGGACTTCAAAATCACTAAAATGAAGCTTACAGTTTACAAACAGGACTTCATAAAATGAAGCCTCAACGAACAAAAAAAAAAAAGGAGTTTGTTAGTCACATGAAGAGACATCTGGCAGAATGGGAGAAAGTCATTGTTACCTGTACATGTGGCAAAGGATTAGTATCTAGAATATACAGAGATGATGACAGAGAAACAAACAACTAAACTAAAACCGTGAACTGATCCAATAGTTAAGTGGTCAGCTCAGAAATCATATACAAACAAGTAACATTATATGAACTGAGCTTTTATTTACATATTTAGGAGTGTGTGTGTGTGTGTGTGTGTGTGTGTGTGTGTGTGTAATAACAATGTAAGAGGCCATGAATTTGAGAGAAAGAGCAAGGGGGTACATGAAGGGAATTGAGGAAGGAAAGGGAAGGGAAGAATGATATGATAATATTGGAATTTCAAAACTAAAAGTAAATTAAAATAACAGTGAGATAAGAAATGGAATAAGGTACTTAAAATAAAAAATACACGTGCCAACAGATTTTTTTTAACTCATTAACATCCTTATCCTTTAGGGAAATATAAACTAATAATCACTTCTAGGCCTCACATCACTCCTGTTAGACTAGCATTCATTAAGAATCAAATATCAACAAATGCTTGCAAAGATAGGGACAAGGGGATCTGTGTACATTCTTTTGAAGATATAAACTAGTCTAGTAAGTGTGGAAATCAGTATCAAGGTTTCTAAAAATTAAATATAGCTCTATTATATGACTGAGTTATACCACTCTGGATATTTATACAGAAGGCTTTGAGTCAACATATTAGAGAGACACTTGCATACCAATGTTTGCAATTGCAAAAACATGCAGTATTATTCACAGCAATTAAGCTGTGTATAATGGTTTGTACATGCTTGGCCCAGGGAGTGGCACTATTTGGAAGTGTGGCCTTGTTGGAGTAGGTGTGTCACTGTAGGTGTGGCTTTAAGACCCTCATCCTAACTGCCTAGAAACCAGTATTCTGCTAGCCGCCTTCAGATGAAAATGTAGAACTCTCAGCCCCTCCTGCACCATGACTGCCTGGACACTGCCATGATCCCACCTTGATGATAATGGACTGAACCTCTGAACCTGTAAGCCAGCCCCAATTAAATGTCCCTTATAAGAGTTGCCTTGGTCATGATGTCTGTTCACAGCAGTAAAACCCTAACTAAGACACTGTGGAACCAACCTATGTACTTCATGATGAGGAAATACAAAAATGTGGCATGCATATACTATAGAAAGGTTTTTCATGCATAAAAAAACAGTGGTGTCATTTAAAGGTAAATGGATGCAACTGGATATTATCATGTTTTGGGGCGGTGGGCTGTGAGAGGCAACTCGGCGCCTGGTCAAGCACAGGCCTCGATCCCTGGACCCTAATGGGACAGAAGCTGTTTGGCTTTGCTCCTGGGCCCCTGGTTCCTTTCACTTAGCTTCAGCCCTCCACAGCCCCTCCCACAGAGAGGTTTGTGTCACCAGTACAGGTAGAGGGCATGACCACAGGCCTCAGCCTCAAGAGATTTCCATATTAATGGGATACCTGAAGGCCAGAGGGTGTAGCCAATTAAACATTCCTTTCCAGACCCTTCTCCTTACAAACAGTATTTAACCAAAGGCCCACACTGTAGGTGGGGGGGATACAACCAGATTCATTCATCCACTTTTTTCTACCATGACAATAAACCTTCTAAAACCATGGACTTCCTTGTGTCTTTAGGGCCTGCCATGGAGAACCGTGGAGAGAGTCTTAAGACTACCAAGCCACTGGTTAATCTCCCTCTGAGGACTTCTCTACATTCCCTCTGCAGAGGCCACCAATTCAAGTAAGCTAGCTGAGCCAGCCAAGAGAATGCCATAACCAAGAATCTCTTCTCTCTCTCTCTCCCTCTCTCTCTCTCTCTCTCTCTCTCTCTCTCTCATCCCTCTCTGCTGCGGGCCAGTCCAGCCCATATGCCCTCATGTCTCAGTTCTTCCGCAGCTCCCAGTGGCATCTGGGGCCCAAAGACAAAGACCACCAGCCTCTGGGTCAGCCATCGGTATGGGACTTCAGGCTGAGACCTCTCCACGCCTGGGCAGAGCCCCACAGTGTCTGCCCGGAGCCTCGTGTAGTGAACTCAGTCAAATTCCCATGCTTCTGCTTCCCAGAGCAGAGGTTCCAGCCGCCTGGGGTAGTAGACATGCAGGAACCACAACAGCCCAACAGGACTCACACCCATCCACACTCGAGCTAACAGCCCCACTAATGTTAAGTAAATTCAGTCTCAGATGTGTATATATATATATATATTCATTTATGTTGCTAAGATTCCTTTCCAAAGGGAGATATAATCAAGGTCTATCCCTCCTCGTAGGGTCTCAACCACAAACTGAACTGTAAGTCCACCAAAGTTCACTCTGGGAAACCAATGAGTTTATTGGGCTTCCTAACAGAGCATAAGTGAGGGGTTATTTACATGGGTATCTGCACTTCTCTATCTCCCCCCCACACACACACCTGGAAGAGATACATCACACACACACACACACACACACACACACACACACACACACACACAGTGGACAGTTGGTAAAGAACAGTTGGATACTCCAGGGGTACTGGTATAAACTGTCAACAATTTAGCTGGGATAATCTTTTGCAAGAGGAGAGTAGCTGATTGTTCCAAGAAAGCAATTGGTTGCCTGGGAGACAGTCACTGACAACACACTCTACCTCTTCCTCCAGCTCTTACATTCTTTCTACTTCCCTCTTCTCCAAAGGTCCCTGAGCCATGGAGGGGATGACCCTGATGTATACTTCTAATGCCTCAAGAGAGACTGTGTCTCCATTCGTTTCTATTCATTCCTCTGTCTCCAGGACATTGTGGTTAGAGCCACTATTGCACTAGTTGGTACATCTTGCCTGGTACTTCTATCACAAATCATGCAGTGGCCAGTGTGGAGGCACACACTTTTAATCCCAGCACCCAGGAAGCATAGCCAGGAGGATCTTTGTGAGTTCAATACCAGCCTGGTCTACCTAACAAGCTCTAGGACTACACAGAGAGACCCTGTCTCAAAAAGAAAAATTAAGCATTCAGGATTGGTGATTCAGTGGTACTTTGAGGCTTATTTCTCCCCAGCATCCTTAGTAGCAACTTCTGAAACTACAGGAGCTAGTTCACAGGGAGAGGACGCTTCAGGCCCTGTTCTAGCTTTATTTCTCAATGCACAGCAGCCAAAGTATATAATCTTTTCAGCAATAGGCTCTAACCATTCAGTTCTGGAATACAATCAACAACTGTAGCAATAGCCTTTATTGTTTTGGGGACCTCTGTGGCTTCTGCAGTCAACAATTGATAGAGAAGTAACCCACTTCCAGCTCTGGGGTTTCCAATTAACCACCTTAAGGCTCCTGAGAGCATCCATTACTACTCTTTGGATATACTGCAACATTTACAAGCCCAAGCTATTGTAAAGTTTCCCCCAGACACTTTTTTGTTTGTTATCCCTTGAGCCATACTCAACAATAATGCTTAGAGGGTAACTCCTGGCCTTTGAACTCTTTGTGAACTATTCCCTATGCTTACCTCCTTAGGTACACTCTCATGTATCTTAAATGAGTCTCTATATCTGCATAACACTCAGGGTCAGTGTTAGGGTATCCATTTGTAACAAAGCCTTTATACAGAGATTCGACAGAACAGTGGTGCCAAGTCCATACACCATCACGTAGCAAATGGTGGGGCTGTGGAGATAACCTTGGTAAAGCACTCACAGAAGGCCACAACTAAAGAGATACTGAAGTCAAACATAAGCAAGGTCTACCACAACAAGAGATGATTCTAGCCATTAGTATCAATTGTTTCCTTCACAGATGCATGTTGGGTACAGGAGCTTAGTAGGAGGCATTGAGTTAGCTTTCCACAACCCTTAGTCATTTTGAGCCATTCCATTTCCACACCCTAGAGCTGTCCTATGGAACCTCTCTGAATTTCTCTAGCCCTGAGGAGCTTGGTGAGGCTGGCTCATGTGGCTCAGGCCTGCTCAGAGCTAATGAATGGTAAGTGATGTCCGGGTCTCCTGCTGTTCTTGGTGCTCAGGCTGGTCCCCTGGTTCAGAGAAACTTTGGATTTACACTGTGGATGGAGCTGCAGCTTCAACCTCTCCATTCACCACACCTGACTTCTGGAAGAGGCCCAGGCTGGGCAAACCATCTCCACTCCTAGCATATACTTCAGCAATATGCAGGATATTCTGCTTAGTCTGGAGGGGTAATGGTCCATCCCTGTACAAGGTTAATCTTCTGTGCCTGTATTGTTTCTTTTTCTCTTCTTATCCTCTTTCCTTCCTTCTCTCTCTCTGTCTCTTTCTTTCTTTCATTAAGACCTTCTACAAACTGCTTCTCAGTCTTTAAAGCCTTCCAGAAGTTTTTTAGCACCAAATTTAGCTTAGTCTCATCCCCTACCCTTAGGAATTTGTGCCCAACACAAATCGTGCCACATATGCCTTCCAGTAACCCAGAGAGAGTTCTTTCTCAAATTCAACTTTCTCTTACTCTAGGCTGCTCTCTCACATTATGGACACCTTTTGCCTGCTGGCCTGAGTTGCTTAACTCCTCCAAAGCCCTTCCTACTTCATAAACATCCTATCCCACCAAAGGGCTCAACAAAGCTGGTAAAGCTCTATGCCGATGCCTGGGTTCTCCTAGAATCTAGTCCTTTCTCAAGTCTCTGGTGAACACTGTCCTATCATGTACTGTGAACTGGGCATCATACATTGCTTTCCTAATACCTACATTCCTTCAGTTGTGTCTGTCCCTCCTCTGTTGTCTTACTGTCTCTGGTATCTATGAAAACCTCTGCTAGCAATGACTAAATATCTCTCATGGCTTGTATGAGCTAGTCCATCAGGGGCTGATTCCCTGTGTATTGCCTCAGGCTATGCAGACTGTGTCTCAGGGATGGATGTGTGGTTATATTGTTCAGTTCCTCTGCTTCCACAGTACTCACAGTGATCACATCTGCTCTGTATACCATAGCTTCACATGTAGGCTGTAAGAGATCCCCCACCCCCCTAATTCCAGCAATTACAGTGCAGAATATCCTTTGACCACCACTCAACAGGAATAAGGGGTTCCCAGGGATCACAAGGATGGAGTTCCCACCTCTAGTCTTCCCTAGCATGCAACACACACACAGGCACACACACACACACACACACACACACACACACTTCTCTAAGGTCAGATGCAGAGTTGTCAGTTGGTTTGGAGCAGTTAGAGCAATTGGGAGGAGTTGGAACTTGGTAACAAACTCAGTTGAGATAATCTTTTCAAGACAGAATGTCACCACCAAGATGGTAGTTACTTGGCTTGAAGGTTAACCACTCAGAATATATATGGTTCTTTGATTTTATATAGACATATAAAAACATATATATGGCATAAATCTGGCATGAGAGCAAATATGACACTGTCTAGAGGAACAGATGGGACTGACAGAAGGGGTGAAAGGAGGAAGAGAAGTATAGAAAGATCTGAAGGGCCGGCCGGTGGTGGCTCACGCCTTTAATCCCAGCACTTGGGAGGCAGAGGCAGGTGGATTTCTGAGTTCAAGGCCAGCTTGGTCTACGGAGTGAGTTCCAGGGCTACACAGAGAAACCCTGTCTCGAAAAACCAAAAAAAAAAAAAAAAAAAAAAAAAAAAGATCTGAAGGGAGTGTTCTTAGAATATAATAAATACTTGTACATATGTCCTTTAACAGAGGACATGCATGTACAGCAACACATTTGATGAAAGGAAACATCTATCTTCTGGACACAGCAAGGCAGCTGCACAAAGCATGCACAAAACCTATTCAAGCCCAGGCCAGACCAATTTCCAACATAGAAAGGGAAGTTGAGCACACAATCCCACCATTAGTCATGGAGTGCTTGGAAATTGCTAGCTGCTGAGAAAGGAGGAATCTGTTTTCTCTAAGAGTATATGTGGACCCTGGGAAGTAAGCTAGTGGAAGACCACACATCCAAGAATGTTTGGACACTGAAAATGGGTGTTGAAGGTTTTAAAAAATAAAAAGGTGCCAAGATGGGTAGGCAAGAAAAGGGGGCTGTATCTGGGATGAGTTGGGAGAGGATGAATATGATGAAGATACATTGTATGAAATGTGAAACTCTTTTTTTTTTTTTTTTTTTTTTTTTTTTTTTTTTGTGTTTTTCGAGACAGGGTTTTTCTGTGTAGCCCTGGCTGTCCTGGAACTCACTCTGTAGACCAGGCTGGCCTTGAACTCAGAAATCCACCTGCCTCTGCCTCCCAAGCGCTGGGATTAAAGGCGTGCGCCACCACCGCCCGGCTGAAATGTGAAACTCTTAAAGAGTTAATCAAAAGTGAAAAAAGTAAAATGAAAATGCTGCAAACAAGCCATTGGGAGTTATATTATTTCATGCTTACTTAAAATTATATATATAATATATACATATATACTACACAGTATAACCACATATATACATAAATATCAAATATTTTTTTAATTGAAGTTATACCAATTGGGGTGACAACGCTGTCTTCAAAACCCTAGATTACTCCCCAAAATCTCAGTGCCATGCTTGGAAAACCTCCTTTAGAATTGTTGATCAGTAAAGTCCAAGAGACTCATAAAATAATATAGACTATTGCTATTGTCTTTAATGACTTCCAGAAAAAGAAGGCAAGGCCCTGTTGTTGAAAATATAACACACTTTGAATATGAGACTTGGAATAATCAATCTGGATCCAACCTCAAAGCCGCTTCCCTGAAGATTAGCTCTCATAGTATCAGAAGGAGCCGTCCAAGCTGCAAAAGGCAAAAAGCTATTAATAGTCCTGTTCATCTGTATAGTCTATGAACTACAACAATAAGCAGCATGGCAAGATATTTTGAAAAAGCACAATGGTGGCATTCATATCCCAACAGCCATTCAATTAGACTTCAGGTTCACTCAATGGGAAGGAATATATGTCTGGCATTATATATTAGCCAACTACCCATGGCTGGTGAGGCCGTGGAACCTAGAGGGGACACTATTACTATCATATTCCAAATCCAGTGTAATCTGTAACTGCATGTAAGTACTAGCATTTATATCCACAGATAAATGTAGCTTTCATCCTTCATCAAAAAACCTTTCCTGTTTTTTAGCAGATGGAGATCATGATAAAAAAATCACAACCAGTAAAAATGCAGAGATCAACTGACCATGCTCCCAATTAATATATTTACAACACAACCCCAACATCTAAGGCTTATGGAACATTTCAGAAGGGGAGAGGGGCACAAATATTATAAGAGCTACAGAACCGAGATAGTCTCTAAAGAAAAGAAAGGACAAAAGTGGTTTAGGAGTAGGTGTGGATCTGGAAGAGGAAGGAGGGGAGTGTGGGGTGAATACAATCAAGATATGTTGTATGAACTTCCCAAAGAACTAATAAAATTATTATGTAATTTTTAAAAATAATAGAGAAAAACTAATCACCAATTTAATTAATTAAGCAACAAATAATTTGTGTAGAAATTCAAATAGGTCTTGATTTTAACACACATTTTGAGGTCAAGTCTGATTTGCAAAACTTGCTTTTCAATTCTAACTTTAAAACTATGAAAAATGTAGATTTGATTAATAATAGAAATAAGTGTACAGAAATATCAAACCGACAAAAGCTGTCAGAAAAAAGTATCTGAAACCATGGAAAAGAATGAAGTGGAGGAGGATGCTATGTTCCTGGAAGATACAAGCCACTATTTCAAAGATGTTTTTTTTTTTTTTTGGTTTTTTCGAGACAGGGTTTCTCTGTGTAGCTCGGGCTGTCCTGGAACTCACTCTGTAGACCAGGCTGGCCTCGAACTCAGAAATCCGCCTGCCTCTGCCTCCCAAGTGCTGGGATTAAAGGCGTGCGCCACCACCGCCCGGCTCAAAGATGTTTATAAAGCAAATTTACTATCTTTTAAAAATAGTATTTATTTATTTATTTATTTATTTATTTATTTATTTATTTATTTATTATTTCATGTATTGAAGTTCTGTCTGCATGTATGTCTGTGCACCACGTGCATGCAGTGTTCATGGAGGCCAGAAGGTAGCATTGGATCCTCTGGAACTAGAGTTAAAAACAGTTGTGAGCCACTTTTTTGGGTGCTGAAAATTGAACCAGGATTCTCTGGAAGAACCGTGGCATTCTCTTAGCCACTGAGCTACCTCTCCAGCCTCTGAATTTGTAATCTTTTTTTTTTTTTTTTTGAGACAGGGTTTCTCTGTGTAGCCCTGGCTGTCCTGGAACTCACTCTGTAAACCAGGCTGGCTTCGAACTCAGAAATCGGCCTGCCTCTGCCTCCCAAGTGCTGGGATTAAAGGCATGCTCCACCACTGCCCGGCTTGAATTTGTAATCTTTATAAAATATTCTGAAGTTTTAAAAGGGCTTTATAAAGCTGTTTACAAATCAACAGATGAACATTTACAATCAATTTTGACGACAGAACATACGAACATTAAATCCCATTTAGGCGGTATTGGTCTCCCAAGAGTTCAGTTCTTGACCTTAATTCCTTTAAAAATAAATGCACTTATCATGTCTTAGTATAGTGTTTGTGGAAATGTTTTCTTTCCTTTCGTAAATATATAAGAATCTAAGTTTTAGCTTTCTCTGGGACCTTCAGAGCCTAAATATTTAGTCTCTACACTTTATAGAAGAAGCTTCCCTGACTTAGGATCCTTCATAGTGGACAACTATATTTTAGCTGATAACTATAGAGTCAAGAGGGTAGCATCAGGGATGCAGAGACAGTTCAGCAGGTAAGAACATTTGCTGCTCTTCCAGAGTTCTGTTCCCAGCACTGACGTCACCCTGTTCATAAATGCCGTTAATGCTGGTTCTAGGGGAATCTGATGCCCTCTTAGATTCCAGCACTCACTTGGCATACACTAACACAAACATCTTTAAAAGAAGAGGAGAGAGGAGTGATAGGGTTGACTTTGACCTAAAGAGAGCCCGGGATTCTAAGAGCACAACCGAACAAACAAAAAGATGGCGTTTCCTAACCATTTATTGGATGACGGCCCCGTCAATCTTCGCTTGTCAACAAATCAGCTTAGAGCTGGTTATGTAATGACATAACCGTTTATGTAGCCTTCATAAGTCCCGCCCCCACCACCTACGACACAATATTTCCCATCTAGCTCCCGGATGTTAGCAGAGACGCTTGGGTTGGCCTCCGCCTGGGCTGGCTGCTTCTGCCATCACGTCCCTGCTACTTCCATGGGACTACCTCAGGTACCATCATAGACTTCTGACCCTTCACCTGCTGTCTCTTCCAAAGCCCTGTCTCCTCTAAGCACACCCTCCCCAACTTTTTTTTAGGCCCCAGCAGCTTCCTAATCACAATCTTTATCGGAGTCCTTGAGTCCTCGTTGTTGTCATCGCGTCCTCTGCAGTCATCTGGTGTCGCCCTGGCCATTGCAGTCTGAGTAGTCATTATCTTCATTATCCCGGGTCAGTCAAGGCCTTGTTGAGGTACCTACTAGTGTCATGTCTACCAGAAGGGATCAAGATCCAGCCAGAGAGAGCCGAGACAACCCAGTAACTCTTGAGGGAGAGTGGGTACAGGAAGTTGCAGAGGGCGGTGCTGTAGGCCTAGATGGTTCCTCTGCCGCACCCGAAGCTGAAGAAATAGTAGTCTATTATCCTAGAGTGGTGGAGAATATTGGGCCCGAAAGAAACCCGGAGGAAGAGGGTGACAGGGGAGAGAGTGTGGATGTTGAGGAAGACTTGGATATTGAAGCTGTTGATGAGGCAGATGAAGAAGATGAGGAGCAAGAGGAGGAGGAAAGTGTTCCATCAGATCAAAACGTTGTGGTGGATGCCCATCATTTCCCAATGGCTAGCTTCCGATTTATGTTTCTGGGTCTGGTCCATGCCATTCTCAATCGTGTCTATTACAACCACCACATCCTGCTTAGAGACCCCCGAGAAGACCAAGAGATGGACTCACCTGACACTTCCGAATCTGGCCACTCAAGTGAGCTCCAAGTACTACCTGGGCCCATCCCATCAACAGTGAGGGCTGCAGAGTACCAGCATCAGGGCTCAGATCTTCCGGAGGTTATCTCCACATTTCCAGAGCTAGAGGATCCTGCTGACTTCGAGGAAGCAACAGATCACTACCTGCAGGAACCAACAACTGTGGCAGCCTGGCAAGCAATAGAAGAGATGGCAGAAGAGGAAGCAGCAGAGGAGGCAGCAGAAGAGCCAGCAAAGGAAATCACAGAACAAGCCACGGACTCAGAGGGTAAGGAAACAAGGCCTAGGGTCCTAAATGAGGCGAACAGTACTGGGCATGGGTGGGGAGGCAGGAAATAAAGGCAAAGACTGGCACCGGGAGGGAGGCTGCTGCTCTGGCTGAGGCTGTTTCTTCACTGGGCAGAAACAGTTGACTCTCTTCAGTTCTGTCTTCTGGTGGGGAAAGTTGGGTGGATCGGGCACCTAAGGTCAAAGGTAGCTGGTTAAAAAATTTTTTGTTTGTTGTCATTGTTTTTGTTTTTGTTCATTTGTTTTGAGACAGGGTCTCATTGTTTATTTAGCCTTGGTTAGCCTCGAACTCTAGATATAGCACAGATTGACTTGACTTTCACTCACAATTCCCTGCCTCTGCTGGCTACTGAGTGCTAGGATCATAGGCCTATGTCACTATGCCAGTTCTATGATAACCTTTATAGGTGTTTGTTTTCTGATAGTCTCACATGGGCTAGGTTGATCTTGAGCTCACTATGTAGCCAAGGTGTTCAAAAGACAGCTTGAGAGCTAAGAGAAGGGAAGGCTGGCAACAAAAGAACAAGAAAATGGTATTCCTCATTTTGAGTTTATGGTTTTTAAAAGTGTAAAAGTTCTTGGAAACTTGATTCCCTTCATTGATGAAGTAGTTTGAGAGCACTTGCTGGTAAAGGAAGTGTTGTTATTCATAGCTTGAGAAAAATTCATTATGGAATTTGTATTTGAGGCAAACAATTATCTTCCTTCCAATGTTCTGCCTGAAGTACAACGGATGCAAAGTGAGTAATGCTTCTGATGTCTTCTTCAAAGGAAAAGAAATGAACATCATTGCATGGGATATTTACTGGGAAAGGGATAAAAATGTCACTAGAGAAATGGTCAGGTGACAGAAGTGTAGTTGGAAGGTACCCAACTACTGTTTTTGTAGTTAACTCATGTCTCCCTGTTTCTCCCAAGAGTAGATGTGTATGTTACTATTGATTGGTAAATAAGCAATTTTTTCCTGTGTGGTTTGTAATGATCTTTACTAAATAAATAGGTGAAAACCATTGTGCTAGACAGTATGAAGATGACAACATAGTTAACGAGGAAGAAGAAGAAAAGGAAAAAGAAAACGAAGAACTTGATGAAATGGACTCAGATGCAGCAGACTACTGCACCAACAAATTCAGGTTTTTGTATATAGCTTTGAGTATCAATCACCATCCCTATAGCTATTTATCAGCTTTTTCTTTTTAAAGTTTAATTAATTAATGAAAGTTTTATTTTGAATTCAAACAAAATTCAATTTAACTTTCTTAGAATATGACTAAAATATTCATGCCTACTAATCTAAAATGTGGTGTGTTCTTTGCAGCTGTCCCTCACTTATTCTGAGGTCTTTTGTCCATGAATGTAAGACTAATAACAGGTGGTAAAGATATTAGACTTTATACCTGAATCAGATCTAGATGAATATCTGTTTCAATTCTCTGAAGTAACAGTGAGGAAGGCTGGGCCAGAGAGTTCCCAGTGCTTGGTCACAGTTATGCAGACATCTATACAAAGTAGGAAACAACACCGTTAAGATCACTATTGACAAATAGTAAAAATGTTAGATACTTCAAGTAAGAGCATTTCTAATGGCTAACACCTAAATATTCATTTAACTGTGGATTTTTATATTTTATACCAGTCAAAAGAAATGTAGTCCTAATATGATCATTTAGCACCAAATTGATAATTAAAATTTAAGGAATATATCTTTAAATGATTAATTTTTCTTCTCTTTTCTTTATTTTTGTTTTTTTTTTCCACAGCTGAATGCTCCATAAAATATGTGGAAGCAAAGTTCTGGGAGGGTAAGGAAGCATCATTTGTGGAACTAGCACTGACTTTTATAGCTAAAGGACTCTCTTTACATGCCAACAGAGACTTTCAAGCAGAATAAAGAAGACTGAGGTCTTTGCTCAGTCGGGTGGTAGAGTGTGGGGTTGACATGTGCAGGGCTCTGAGTTTGAATCTCAGGAGCTGACTGCATGCTTGTGTGTGTGGACAGACTAATAGCCAAAAAGTTGGTGCAATCACATAATCAGTTGCATAAGCACCCTGATAGCCATGGGTTTGATTCATAAGAGGAAAGCATGTTGTTCTTCTGTAATTGTTGAGATATAGCACAAACACAGAAGGCATGCACAAGGACTGATCGTTTTCTTGAATATAGGAAGCTGGTTAATCTGTATAATTGTTCATTTTCTCTCGTAGTTAAGAAGAATAGGAAGAAAAGGATGAAGAAAGAAGGTTTACTGAGGTTCACCAAATTTAGACTTTCCACTTCTTAGAAGCCTGACAAAGTTTCAACAGTGACTTCATCTTAAAGTTCATTATCCAATAGCGAAATTCTGAATCCTTCTAAATTTAACATGGCTCGTTCAAGTTCCAAGTGTAACAATGGCATGTGATAAAATAAAACACAGGCATGATTTGGAGGCAATGCTGTAGTTCTGTTTTACTGCTTTCATGTTCATTTGACAAGGATAGCTTTGCAGTATTTCATACTTATTTTATGTTCCTTATTTTAGCCCAATAATTAAAATAACAAGCTTTAAACAATTTTATAGGCAGGAAGATGAAGTTTAAGGCTTCAATTAAAACTCCATGATACTACCCAGTTATGAGTGCATTTTCTCTTATCTGTTACAGATATGTTTGACAATATTTGATAAAGTAAAAAACATATTGCAAAAAGAAATAGAAATATTGCTATCTTTTATTTAGATAAATACTTGTGGCTCATTTATACTTTTTTTTACCTCTTTGGCCACATTAAATTTATTGTAAAGCAAACTTATTTTAGTTATTTTATTGTGGTTCAAATGAAATTAAATGTCAATTCTAAAACAATTTTTAAATGTGAGATGACAAAGCTTTAATGTTTTGTTCTTTCCTACATGAGTGACTACTCTCATGTATCTATTGAATACTTAAAATATAGCTAGTTCGATTTGACATATGCTGTGTGGAAAACAGTATACAATATCTTATTGACTAAATGTCTAAATGACAACCTAATGGAGTAATTTTTAATATATTATCTTTTTATTATAATTTTCAATATAATATGTTTTATAGTTAAAGGATTTCAAGGGACTTTCAAAAGATTTTTTTAACTTTATTTATGTGTTAATATAATATCTCGGTATGTGGGTGAATGCTCATACAGATGAGAAGAAGGCACCAGATCCTTTGGAGCTGGAATTACAAGAGATCTAAGAGTTTGGAACTGAACTCCAGTCCTCTTAGGTGCTGAGTTAACTCTCCGGTCCCTGTAATGCCTTTTTGATTAATTGTTCCCTTTATCAGAATGTTTTCTTTATCTTTTCTCATTAGTTAAGATACTATTTAGTCAGATACATTTTGCTTTTTTTTCCAAGTCCCATTTGTTTGAAATGCTTTTCTCTGTTCTTTCACTGTAAGGTACTACCGGTCCTTAAAGCTAAGATAAATTGCTTGTAGGCAACAGAAAGATGGATTTTGTTTTGTAATTCACTGAAGTTGTGTCTTTTTGGTTTAATAAAATAATTATTAGGAAGTGTGCATTGAATGCTATCTTTTCCTTTTGTGTTCATGGTCCCATTTTGTTTTTCAGTAATTATAACTTCATTTGTTTTTAGCCTATACTCTTCGATACACTTGGTTCTCTTTTCAGTCTGAAGTATTGTTTCCAGTATTCTCTGCAGGGCTGGTTTGGTGGACATGAATTATTTATTTACCTTCTTTTGTATCATGAAAAATTCTTTGTTTTTCAATTCTGGAAGACAGTTTTGCTTGACAGAGTTAGCTGGGATTGGTATCTGAGTTCTCTTACAGCTTGGAGTACATTGCTTTATGCTCATCTATTAAAGTTTCCACTGGTGGTAATTTCTCTGAATGAGACAATAATCTCAAGCATAGTATAAAGCTAGTTTTCATTGCCATAAAAAAGGCAAAGTTGTTTGATTTTTGCAACATAAAAATGAAAAATTGCATAATTGCAAACATTAACCAACTTGTAAAACCAAATCAAACTAAATAGTATTTTCAACAAATTCTTGATTTTATCTACTTCTATCTACCTGTATTACTGAAAATAATTTATATATCCTACCAAGACGGAAACATATAGTTCCATGTGACTAGGAAATACTGAGGCCTGACTATGCCCTTTCAAAAATGTACTTTAAAAAAGGTAGGAGTGTGTGTGCAGAGGGTGCACACACTGCAAGCACATGTGGAGGAGGTAGTTCCCCTGGAATCCTCTGGGCTCCTGTACTGCTGTGATTACAAAACACGTTACCACCTAGTTGCTGCTCTGATCCAAACTCATGTTCCCCTGTTTGAGCAGTGGGAACTTCACTCAATGAACCATTTCCCCAGCATTTTTTTTTTTTTTTTTTTTTTTTTTTTTGGTTTTTCTGAGACAGGGTTTCTCTGTGTAGCCCTGGCTGTCCTGGAACTCACTGTAGACCAGGCTGGCCTCGAACTCAGAAATCCACCTGCCTCTGCCTCCCAAGTGCTGGGATTAAAGGCATGCGCCACCACTGCCCTGCACTCCCCAGCATTTTTAAAAAAAAATTTTAGTCATTTTAACTCATCCAAATTCTCAGTCTTCTTGGGAACTTTTTACTATTGCTGAAATTAGAGTTACACGCTTTAAAGACTATTCTGTTTGCCAGAATCAATACTGGGTAGAAACTGACAAATTACTCCCTTTAAATGTGTCTCAGGATCGAGTCTATACTTTTCCATGATATGTATTCCGTTTTCTTCTCTTTTTCTCCTCTCTCATCTTTCTTGAGTCTTTTCTTCCCCTTCATGGTCTCTCTCCTACTTCAAGAAACATACACACACAGACACATAGGCACAAGCACACACGCACACACACACAATTTAAATCTAACTTCCATATATAGGAGAAAATGTATTTGTTTTTATTTTAATGTAGCTTATTTTGCTTAGCATAATGATCTCCAATTTCATCCATTTTCCTGGAGATCTCATTATTTCATTTCTTCATGCAAATGGAGATAAAAGTTCTATTTTGTATATGCTCCATGTTTCATTGATATAATTCATCTCTTGAACAGCTGTGCCGGTTCCATTTTTTAGCTATTTTGAATAGGGCAGCAGTAAGTGTGGATGTGTATGCATCTCTGTGGACTGTTTACTTGGAGTTCTTTGAGTATATCTCTGATTCTGGTATAGTTGAGTATTTGGTATTTCTATTCTATGGGTTTGCTTGCCTGTTAGCTTGTTTTGGAGGAAACTCCAAACCAATTTTCCTACCTGCTACACTAGTTTGCCCTTGGCAAACTATACAAAATGCTATACATTGCCCTCAGGAGTATATAAAAGCTACTCTTTTCCTATATCATTGCCAATATTTATTATCATTTGTTTTCTTCATAATAGCCATTCCACCTAGGGTAAGTGGCAATCTCAAAACTACCTTTCCTGTTTCATAAGGATACCAAGCTCTATTTTCAAATATTTAAAGAGCATTTATATTTTTTCTTTTGAGAAATGCTTATTCATTACAATAACCCCTTTATTGATAAGGCAATTTTTGGTTGTTAAATCAGCCTGGGATTTTATATATTCTAGATATTAATCCATAGATATAATCTGATATATAGGTGAAAATTTTTCTCATTCTTTAGGTTGTCTCTTCACGCTTGTGATTGTTATTTTTGTGATTAAAACTGATTTTGAATTTCATTCAAACCATTTGTCATTTTGGGGTTCTTTGCCTGTATGCCTATGATGTGAAGTGCTTTACCTAGGTTTTCCTCTGGCAGTTTCAAAGTTTTATGTCCTAAACTGCACTCTTTCATAGATCTTGTATTGATTTTATTCAGAATGATTGGTGGGTATGTAGCTTTATTCTTCTATGTGTAGATATCCATTGTGAGAAAGTACTATTTATTTAATTTTTTGAGACTGGGCCTCACTATGTAGCCGTGGCTGTCCTGGAGCTCATTATATAGACCATGATGGTCTTATATTCACAAGACCATCCTGCTTCTACTTCCCCAGTGCTGGGATTAAAGGTATGTGATACAAGGCCCAGCCTTCCTTTATTTCTTGAATCTAAAGGATGTAAGTATTGCTTGACCTTGCTTCCTGGGAATACATCTAAGTTGGGGGCCAAGAATACTAATCTGTGACTATCTCCTGGATTGTAGGTGTAATATCCTTGGAGCAAGTTAAGTATGTACTCTGTCTTTAGTCTAGTACAGCCCTTTTCAAATTTCACACAGTGGAATTTTCCTCTAGCTTGAACAGGAGGCCCAACTAAACATGTCTCCTTTGTGTTGTTGTTAGTCAGGCTTTGGTTAAGTCATTCTTCCTCTAGTATAAATAACCTGTCCTGCATGTACAAATATCTAGCAGTCCTGACCTAGGTTGAGGAGATGACTGGCATTTACTAAAGCCAGCATTTTGAGACATGGTTTTTCTACATGAAGGGCTTCTCTTTTGTTAGTTCCCATATTATTCCTTCCTATTCCCAAGGCCCATTAACTCCTTGTCCTTCTATGGGAGCTCTCTTCCAGGCCTCACTTTCATGAAGAATTCCATAAATGGCCAGTATTTAAGATAAGACCAACGGGTTTCCTCACAATAGTTCTTCTGTCCTCTGTCCACTCATCCATAGGTTGTCACTAGCTGGGACCATATCCAAAAGAAATTGCAGTCTGTTTTGTTTGCAGTTCTGTCACAGCATGATGAGGTCTGAGGAGTGATCCATGGTTGGTCTATTCCCAAGTAGCAACACCTGGAGATAGTATAGACTTCCTCTTGGCCTCTTGGGGGACAGTAAGTTATATTGATGGCTGTTGAAGTTTCCCTGGAACAAGGTTGCACTCCATATGAATTTATGTGAGAGGGTCAGAGAGACTGAGTGAGGACTGGCTCGAATGCATACCCACAGGATCAAGAAGGCCATCAGGAGGCTTAGTAGGAGCTGAAGCATTGTCCTCATTTCTAGGTAGTTTGAGATGATCAGTTTCAGTCACTAGTCTAGGTTGGCTCTAACAGCCCACTTTTGGCTTGGGTCCACGGCAGCCTTGGCATGGGTGTGGTGTCTCCATGGCTAGACACCTGCAACTTTAAGAACTGTGGGAGTGGTGAAGATTAGGCCTTTTTTCTGTACAGTGTTAGCCAAGTCTTTCAAGAACCATTAGAAGCACTTGTGTCTGTATGCTCAGAGTTCCCCTGAGTCTTATGGGAGCATTGGAGGTGAGGGACAAACATGATCTGATCTCAAAAGGACTGTAACCACAGTTGCAGGGTGTGCAATGCACCCTAAATGGTACATGTGGCAGAATTAAAGTCTTATTTATTTTCTCAACCAGACCTGAAGATTAGGAGTGGAATTTTGTGTGAAAGCTTCAAGTTAATTCTCTGTGCAGGTAGAAGAAGTTACACAGCCTGAAAAGTATTGCCATACTCTGCTGGGTTGAGTGTCTGGGTTAAGTCCACTTACAGATGTTTAAATGGATAGGAACCCTGTTTTGTGTCAACATGGGGACTTTGAGTCCCTGCTTGAGATTTTCCCAAGAACACACAGAAAGGCTCCACTAGCTTGTTGGGTCAGTATTGACAACCTTGGTACCACCATATGTTTTTGCAATAGTTCTTGTAGAACATTTTTTTTTCTTTTTATCTAGATAGGTTGCTTCAAGAGCTTTCAGGATTAGACTGGGAACTGTCACCTCAGGAATGGTTTTCTTATCTGTACTATTCAGCCAGTCTTCCCAAAGCTTAGGAGCTCCTTCATCAATTATTAAAACATTCCTTTTAGGGATGACAGAGAACTTGGGGGCTGGGGCTATATCTTCACAGAGGGCAGCCTGGTTGGCTACCTGGTCTGCCAGTTGGTTTCCCTGACTCACTCTTTGACTCTGTATAGCAGATCTGTGTACCATTGCCACAGTCGGGAGCCCGGGCAGCTTCTAGGAGCTGGAAGATTTCTTCTCTGTTTTGAATGTCTTTGCCTCCCTTGGCCTGGGGCGGACCAGCAGCTGGTCTGCTCCTGTGGAAACACTGGATCCTGAGACATCCTAAAAGGCCTACTGCATCCAGAGCAGAGGAGCAGAGGACACTTAGCGGGCCTGCGCCTGTGGAAACATCTGATCCTGAGACATCCTAAAAGACCTACTGCATCCAGAGCAGAGGGAGCTTAGGATCACAGGAACATAGAGACATCTGGAATCCGAGGAGATCTGACACAAGCAAGATAACTGGAAAGACAGACTCCAGTCAGACACAGTGAGCACAGGTAACACTAGAGTCAACCAGATGACGAAAGGCAAGAGCAAGAACACAAGCAACAGAAACCAAAGTTACCTGACATCATCAGAACCCAGTTCTCCCACCATAGCAAGCCCTGGATACTCCATCACACAGAAAAAACAGGACTCAGAATTAAAAATCACTTCTCATGATGATGATGGAGGATTTTAAGAAGGACATAAGTAACTCCCTTAAAGAAATACAGGAGAACACAGGTAAACAGGTAGAAGCCCTCAAAGAGGAAACACAAAATCCTTGAAAGAATTGAAAGAGAACACAGGTAAACAGGTAGAAGCCCTCAAAGAGGAAACACAAAAATCCTTGAAAGAATTTCAAGAAAACACAACCAAACAGGTGAAGGAATTGAACAAAACCATCCAGGATCTAAAACTGGAAATAGAAACAATAAAGAAATCTCAAAGGGAGACTACTCTGGAGATAGAAAACGTAGGAAAGAGATCAGGAGACATAGATGCAAGCATCACCAACAGAATACAAGAGATAGAAGAGAGAATCTCATGCACAGAAGATACCATGGAAAACCTCGACACAACAGTCAAAGAAAATGCAAAATGCAAAAAGCTCCTAACACAGAACATCCAGGAAATCCAAGATGCAATCAGGAGACCAAACCTAAGGATAATAGGTATAGATGAGAGTGAAGATTCCCAATCTAAAGGGCCAGTAAATATCTTCAACAAAATTATAGAGGAAAATTTCCCAACCTAAAGAACGAGATACCTATACAAGAAGCCTACAGAACACCAAACAGACTAGACCAGAAAAGAAACACCTCCCATCACATAATAATCAAAACACCAAATGCACAAAACAAAGAAAAAATACTAAAAGCAGTAAGGGAAAAAGGTCAAGTAACATATAAAGGCAGACCTATAAGAATTACACCAGACTTTTCACCAGAGACTATAAAAGCCAGAAGATCCTGGTCTGATATCATACAGACCCTAAGGGAACACAACTGCCAGCCCAGACTGCTATACCCAGCAAAACTCTCATCACTATAGATGGAGAAACCAAGATATTCCATGACAAAACCAAATTTGCACAATATCTTCCCACAAACCCAGCACTTCAAAGGATAATTGATGGAAAACACCAACACAAGGAAGGAAACTACAACCGAGAAGAAGCATGGAAGAAATTTCTTCCAACAATCCCTCCCAAAAAAGGTAGCTACACAAACATAATTCCACCTCTAATAACAAAAATAACAGGAAGCAACAATCATTTTTCCTTAATATCCCTTAACATCAATGGACTCAATTCTCCAATAAAAAGACGTAGACTATCAGACTGGATACATAAACAGGACCCAGAATTTTGTTGCATACAAGAAACGCACCTCAGTGACAAAGACAGACATTACCTCAGAGTAAAAGGCTGGAAAACAATTTTCCAAGCAAATGGTCCCAAGAAACAAGCTGGAGTAGCCATTCTAAATATCAAATAAAATCAACTTTCAAACCAAAAGTAATCAAAAAAGATAAGGAAGGACACTTCATACTCATTAAAGGAAAAATCTACCAAGATGAACTCTCAATTCTGAACATCTACGCTCCAAATGCAAGGGCACCTACATACATAAAAGAAACTTTACTAAAGCTCAAAGCACACATTGCACCTCACACAATAATAGTGGGGGATTTTAACACCCCGCTCTCTCCAATGGACAGATCATGGAAACAGAAACTAAACAAAGACACACTGAAATTAACAGAAGTCATGGACCAAATGGATTTTAACAGATATCTATAGAACATTTCATCCTAAAGTAAAAGAATATACCTTTTTCTCAGCACCTACATGGTACCTTCTCCAAAATAGACCATATAATTGGTCACAAAACAGTCCTCAACAGATACAAAAAGATTGAAATAATCCCCTGCATCCTATCAGATCACCACGGACTAAGGCTGGTCTTTAATAATGACAGAACCGAGGGAAAACCCACATGCATGTGAAAACTGAACAATGCTCTACTCAATGATGACTTTGTCAAGGAAGAAATAAAGAAAAAATT
This sequence comes from Mastomys natalensis, assembly GCA_021653895.1. Classification (NCBI taxonomy): domain Eukaryota; kingdom Metazoa; phylum Chordata; class Mammalia; order Rodentia; family Muridae; genus Mastomys; species Mastomys natalensis. The sequence goes on along the minus strand of JAJTUV010003463.1, from coordinate 99,845 downwards.
AAAGACTTTCTAGAATTTAATGAAAATGAGGAAACATCATACCAGAACTTGTGGGACTCCATGAAAGCAGTGCTAAGAGGAAAACTCATAGCTCTAAGTGCCTACAAAAAGAAATTGGAGAGAGCACACATTAACAGCTTGACAGCACACATGAAAGCTCTACAACAAAAAGAAGCAAATACACCCAAGAGGAGTAGGCGTCAGGAAATAATCAAACTCAGGGCTGAAATCAACCAAGTAGAAACAGAAAGAACTATACAAAATATCAACAAAACCAGGAGTTGGTTCTTTGAGAAAATCAACAAGATAGATAAACCCTTAGCCAGATTAACCAAAGGGCACAGAGACAGTACCCAAATTAATAAAATCAGATCTGAAAAGGGAGACATAACAACAGAAACTGAGGAAATTCAAAAAAATCATCAGTTCCTACTACAAAGGCCTATATTCAACAAAACTGGAAAATCTGGATGAAATGGACAATTTTCTAGACAGATACCAGGTACCAAAGTTAAATGAGGAGCAAATAAACCATCTAAACAGTCCCATAACCCCTAAAGAAATAGCAGCAGTCATTAAAAGTCTCCCCACGAAAAAAAAACCAGGACCAGATGGTTTTAGTGGAGAATTCTATCAGACCTTCAAGGAAGACCTAATACCAATTCTCTTCAAACTATTCCACAAAATAGAAACAGAAGGAACACTACCCAATTCGTTCTATGAAGCTACAATCACACTCATACCTAAACCTCACAAAGACCCAACAAAGAAAGAGAACTTCAGACCAATCTCTCTTATGAAATTCGATGCAAAAATACTCAATAAAATTCTAGCAAACCGAATCCAAGAACACCAAAACAATCATTCATCATGATCAAGTGGGCTTTATCCCAGGAATGCAGGGATGGTTCAATATTCGGAAATCCATCAATGTAATCCACTATATAAACAAACTCAAAGAAAAAAAAACACATGATCATCTCATTAGATGCTGAGAAAGCATTTGACAAAATTCAGCATCCCTTCATGGTAAAAGTCTTGGAAAGAACAGGAATTCAAGGACCATACCTAAACATAGTAAAAGCAATATACAGCAAACCAGTAGCTAACATCAAACTAAATGGAGAGAAACTTGAAGGATTCCCACTAAAATCAGGGATAGGCAAGGCTGCCCACTCTCTCCCTACCTATTCAATATAGTACTGGAAGTCCTAGCCAGAGCAATTAGACAACAAAAATAAATCAAAGGAATACAAATAGGAAAGGAAGAAGTCAAAATATCACTATTTGCAGATGATATGATAGTATACTTAAGTGACCCAAAAACTCCACCAGAGAACTCCTAAACCTGATAAACAACTTCAGCAAGGTGGCAGGTTATAAAAATCAACTCGAACAAATCAGTAGCCTTCCTCTACATGAAAGATAAACAGGCTGAAAAAGAAATTAGGGAAATGACACCCTTCACAATAGTCACACATAATATAAAATACCTCGGGGTGAATCTAACCAAGCAAGTGAAAGATCTGTATGACAAGAACTTCAAGTCTCTGAAGAAAGAAATTGAAGAAGATCTCAGGAAATGGAAAGATCTCCCATGCTCATGGATTGGCAGGATTAATATAGTAAAAATGGCCATCTTGCCAAAAGCAATCTACAGATTCAATGCAATCCCATTAAAATACCAATTCAATTCTTTACAGAACTAGAAAGAGAAATTCTGAAATTTATTTGGAACAACAAAAAAACCCAGGATAGCGAAAACCATTCTCAACAATAAAAGAACTTTGGAGGAATCGCTATCCCTGACCTCAAGCTTTACTACAGAGCAGTAGTGATAAAAACTGCCTGGTACTGGTACAGAGACAGGCAGGAAGATCAGTGGAATAAAGTTGAAGACCCAGAAATGAACCCACACAACTATGGTCATTTAATCTTTGACAAAGGAGCTAAAAAACCATCCAGTGGAACAAGGACAGCATTTTCAACAAATGGTGCTGGTTCAACTAGAGGACAGCATGCAGAAGAATGCAAATCGATCCTTTCCTATCTCCTTGTACAAAGCTCAGTCCAGGTGGATAAAGGACCTTCACATAAAACCAGACACACTGAAACTAATAGAAGAGAAAGTGGGGAAGACCCGAATACCTAGGCACAGGGGGAAAGTTCCTGAACAGAACACCAATGGCCTATGCTCTAAGATCAAGAATTGACAAATGGGACTTCATAAAATTGCAAAGTTTCTGTAGGCAAAGGACACTGTCAATAGGACAAAATTGAACCAACAGATTGGGAAAAGATCTTCTTACCAATCCCAATCTGATAGAGGACTAATATCCAATTATATACAAAGAACTTAAGAAATTAGACTCTAGGCAAAACCAAATAACCCTATTAAAAATGGACAAGTAAGGAGCTAAACAAAGGAATTCTCAACTGAGGAAATGTGAATGGCGAGAAGCCACCTAAGAAATGTTCAGCATCCTTGGTCATCGGGAAAGAAATCAAAACAACCCTGAGATTCCACTTCACACCAGTCAGAATGGCTAAAATAAAAAACTCAAGTGATAGCAGATGCTGGCGAGGATGTGGAGAAAGAGGAACACTCCTCCTTGTTGGTGGGATTGCAAGATGGTGCAACCACTATGGAAATCAGTCTGGCGGTTCCTCAGAAAATTGGACATATCACTACCTGAGGACCCAGCTATACCACTCCTGGGTATTATCCAGAAGATGCTCTAACACATAACAAGGACATATGCTCCACTATGTTCATAGCAGCTTTATTTATAATAGCCGAAACTGGAAAGAACCCAGATGCCCTTCAACAGGGAAAGGATGCAAAAAATTGGTACATTATACAATGGAATTATTACTCAGCTATTAAAAACAATGAATTTGATAAATTTATTATAAAATGGATGTAACTAGAAATATCATCCTGAGTGAAGTAACCCAATCACAAAAGAACAAACATGGTATTCACTCACTGATTATTGGATTTTAGCCAGAAGCTGAAATACCAAGATTCAACTCACAGACCACATAAAGCTCATGAAGAATGATGACCAAATAGGGGGCCTTCAGTCCTTCTTACAAGGAGTAACAAAATACTCAAGGGTGCAAATATGGAGAACAGTGCAGGACAGAAACTGAAGGAGGAACTGTCTACAGAACCATTCCACCTGGATATCCATCCTATGTGCAGTCACCAAAGGTAGAGGTTGATGTGGATGTCAGGATGTACATGCTGACAGGAGCCTGATATAGCTGTCTCCTTAGAAGTCTTCAAGAGTCTGACATACTCAGAGGCAGATGCTCACAGCTAACCTTAAACTAAGCATGGGGTTCCCAATGGAGAAGATAGAGTGAAGGCTGAAGGAGTTGAGAGGATTCGAGACCCATGAGGAAAGAAAACAATCCCAACCAACCAGAGCCCCCAGGGTCTAAACCACCAGCCTGGGAGTGCTTAGGGAGGGACCATGGCTCCAGCTATATATGCAAGGGAGCTATATATAAGTGGGAGAAGAGATCCTTGGTCCCATGAAGGCTGGACATCATGGGGGGGGATACTCGAGGGTGGGGAGGTGAGGTACAGGGAAGGGTGGGTGGGGGTACACCAACGTGGAGGCAGGAGGAGGGGGGAAGGGATAGTGAGTTCCTGGGAGGGAGGGGGGGAAATGGGTAAGGAGAGAACATCTGAAATGTAAAAAAAATTTTCCAATAAAAAATTTCCAATTAAAAAAAAAAGAGAGACAAAAAAAAATGTCTTTGCCTCCTGAGGTAAGCAATACCCTTTCTCTGTATATTGCTGTTTTGAGTCTCTTGATATGAGGGGCTAGTTTCCTTTCGTAGGCATCATCTTCTAGCAATAAAAAGGTTCCATATCTAAATTGAGTGTTTCGTCCTTTAAGTCTAGCCATGAGAAAAGAAATTCTTTTTATAATGTATCTGAAATCATGGAGGCATATTGCCTCTCTTCAAGCAAGTACGTGGCTAGATAACATATTTGTCATCTTGTTAAATTAGGAGAGGGCCTGGATTTTCCCATAGTAGACATATTGGAACCCACTCATCCCTGGAATGTGGCCTATGGAGTTTGGTGAGCACCCCCACATACCTGTTGAGTCTGACTGAGCTGTCTGGCAGACAAGTTGATGTGTATTGCACTGGAAAGATGGATGCCAATGGAACGATGGAATCAGGTGGTCTTCAACTGCCTTAGCGATGGGAAGTGTTAGCAATTGGAGCCAGCAGGGAGCAGCATCATGGGCAAATTTTTATCCTCTGGAGAAGCTAATGGTGGTGGTCCCTGGGGTCTTCCTTCTTAACAGTCTTTGCAGAATTGGGTGGGTCTCACATTGGAATTGTGTAGATTCCATAACCAGAAGATTTCCCTAACCAGGAGTTGAAGGGTTTATATGAGCCTAGCCCCATGTGGTGTGTAGGATAGACATCTTCTCCAGGAGTGCCTCCCTGGCTGGTTGCCTCATAGTGACTTAGGAGAGTCTTACCTTAGGACCATATGTAAAACCCTAGACTTAGTCACCTCCTATTATGGGAGATGAGTGCCCATTCAATTGAAGTGACCTCAGAAGAACTTCAGGTTGGGCTCCAATCAGGTCCAGTAGCCACAGCTCTGTGGAATTATTCACATGACTTATTCACTATCAATTCAGAAGTTAGACATTTCCTAATTTTTATTATTTATTTATTTATTTATTTATTTGATTGGTTGATTTTTCCATACAGGTTTCACTATGTAGCCCTGGCTGTCCTGGAACTCACTCTGTAGACCAGACTGGCCTCTAACTCACAGACATCCACCTGCCTCTGCCTCCCAAGTGCTAGGATTAAAGGCATGTACCACCATTACCCAGCTTGCATTCCCACTTTAAATTCCTAGTCTTTTCTATTTCCCCAGAGATCAATACCAGTGCTTTGATATCCCTTTGAGGCTTTTCTTTTGAGACCAGTGACACCTTGGTATCCTATTGAGGCTTTGGATGCAATATCCTGTTGGATGATTAAGCTCATCTGGCTCCTCTTGCCCATCTGGTCTTGATGTTCACCCTAGTCTCATTTTTGTTTTCACTCTTGGGTGTCACTTTCCCCTTAGCTACTGGAATGAGACCCCAGAATCTATGCTCCAGAGACCTTTAGTGAGCTAAGAGGCCTGGAAGCAGCAGTCATCACCACAGCCTCCAGAAATGTTGCAGAGATCTTTGTGGAATAAGCATTCCAACAATGATAAAAGCATAGGATAGGAGATTATCACCAATGGACTAAAGCCAAGATAGTTCCTGAAAGGCCTCAGTTTTCATTCTCATTTTATACTCTGAAGCCACAAGGTGGGGGTGGTGAGCAAGCAAGACAGATTTTATAGAAAGCATGTGACAGTCAGAAGATTGTTAAGGGCAACAACTTATTGTTTTAGCTATTTCTCTAGCTCATTTTTTTTCCAGGCAGCAAGGAATGTCATGCTTGGCAAATAAGCAGTACACGCAGCACTTTAAGTAAATCATTAAATCAGTATCTAATAATTGGTCCTTATTTCAGCAACATATGAGAAACTTGTTTATTTTTCTTTATGATACCATCATGAAAGAGTAATTTGGTATTTCACCCAGTTTGTCTTAAGGAATATAATTAAAGCAAATAGATAGTAACAAATAACGATAAAAGAAGATGATAGTGTCACTATATTTTCTTTTCCTGAACTAGATTATTTTATCACATAATAGATCCTGATTATGATTTCCTCTCCCCCTGCTCCTCCCAGTTCCTTCTCACGTCATCTCTCATCCACATCCATTTCCTTTCTGTCTCTCATTTAAAAAGAGCAGGCTTCTAAGAGATAATAATAAAATATAACAAAATAATAATAAAATGTAACAAAATAAACCCAAAATTTAATAAGATAAAACCAGAACTATCACATCAAAGTTGGAAAAGAGCCCAAGACTTGCACAAGAGTCAGAGACTCATTCATTTGCACACTCAGAAAGTCCATAAAAACACCAAACTGGAAGCCATAAGTGTAGAGGACCTGGTGCAAACCTGTGCAGGCTCTGTGTATGCTGCTTTAGTCATAACCTTATTCCATTTTACATATTTGTATTATTTTTATGTTTATTTCATTCTTATGGTTTTAGCTATATGTTTGAGTACTACATATGAAACAAGAATACTGCGAATGGCACTGTTGTTATTTGAATAAGAATGGCCCCCATGGGCTCATAGATTTGAATGCTTAATCATTAAGGAGTGGTACCAGTTGAGAAGGATTAAGAGGTGTGGCCTTGTTGGAGTGGGTGTGGATTTGTTGGAAAAAGTGTATCCACTGGCTTTGAAGTTTCAAAAAGCCAAACGAGTTCAAGTGTTTCTTTCTTCTTACTGCCTGCAGATCCAGATGTAGAACTCCCAGCTATTTCTTTTCTTTTTATTCTTCTTTCATAAAATACATCCCAATGATACCCTCCCTCTCTCTACTTCTCCCATTTCCTCTCCACACTCTATAATTTCCCCTCTTCCCTAGATCCATTGCTCCTCTGTTTCCCTTCAGAAAAGGGTAGGCCTCCCAGAGATATCAAACCAACATGGCATAACATGATGCAATAAGACCAGGCAAAACCCCTCATATCAAGGCTGGACAAAGCAACCAGGTTGGAGAGGAAATGCAGGCTATTAGAGAAATAAGTCTCAGCTATTTTTCTAGTATCATGTCTGCCTAAATGCTGTCATGCTCCTTACCATGACAAGAATGGACTAAACCTCTGAAGCTGTAAGCCAGCCCCAATTAAATGCTTTCTTTTCTAAGAGTTGCTGTAATCATGACGTTTCTTCCCAGCAATAAAACCCAAAGACAGGCACCCTTATTCTCATTCCTGATTTTAGAAAAACAATTTCTTTTTCTTCCACATTTAGCATAATGTTGACTATAGGTTTATCATGTCACCTTTATTATGTTAGGATATTTTCCTTCTTATTTTTTATTGGTTCTTTGTGAATTTCACATCATACATCCCAATCCCACTCATTTTCCAGTCCTTCCATATCCACCCTTCACCTTGTAAACCCCCACAAAAAAAAATAAAAATAAGGAATAAAATATCTCGTGGTGGAAGCTGTAGCATGTCATAGTATGTCCCACAATATACCTTTTTGTCCAGCTTACTTTTGAATGTTCATTGCAATGTTCATTGGTCCAGCTTAAGGCCTCTGATTTCTGCAACACCATCAATACTTGACCCTCACCAAGACTCCTCTCAGATATCCTGTTTCCCTGAATCATGGAGATCCTGAAGCTTTGGTTCTGCAGGACCAGCCCCTTCATGAACTCCAGCAGCACATAGGTGGGATAGATGTTAGGATGGGCCAGCTCAAAGCCCTGGATCTGGGCCTGGGTGGTAGCTGAGTTGGTCAGCCTGCCAAATCTCCTTTGGCTCAAAAAGGGGGCAAGCTTTCCTGAATCGATGCCAACAGATCTAACTCTCCAGCCCAGGGGAGGGGTGGAGCTAGCTCTCCTATGACCAAGCTGCCAGAGTCAGCTCTCCAAGAATGTACAAGCAGGGGGTAGGGTCAGGTCTCCTGAGTGTCACAGTCATCAAAGGACAAGGCCAGCTCTCCTGCGCTAACATCACTGGGGCCAGAGTGCCGTGCCATAGGTGTGGGAGAGTTGACCCCACACCTTGCCTTCTTTCTTTTCTTCAGACCCTGTATCACATTGGGATGTTGAACTTTGGAAAAAAATACCTTTTCTGTGGCTATTAAGATGATTGTGTGATTTCTGTCCTAAGTGTATCTCTGCTGTCACGATATATTTATTGATTTTTTTTTTTATGTTGAACCACTCGTGTAACCATGGAAGGAAACCAGCTTGGTCATGGTGTACAATCTTTTTGAAGTGTTGTATAACTTAAAAGGATTTTTAAAATGTCTTCAATCTTTATATGATGATATCATTGTATCATTTCCTCCCTGTAAGCTCTCACATATACCCTTTTTACCCTCCTTAAAAATTCATGGCCTCTTTATTTTGAAAAAAATTTAAAGAAAATTTGCACCTATGTCTATCAGGGAAAGTGGCCTACAGTTTTTTCTTTGGGTTGTATTCTGATCTATTTTTCATATCAGCATAATTCTGGCTTTATAGAGCATGTTTATGGTATCTTTTCCTTTTTGATTTGTGGGTAACTTTGAGGGGTGTTAATATTAGCTCTTCTTCAAAAGTTCACTATGATTTGGCAGTGAATCCATCCAGTTGTGGATTTCCTTAATCACCGCCTTCATCCCATTGAACATTATTGGACTGTTAAATGGTTTTATTTGTCTTGCTCTCCTAAAGCCCTAGGCACTGAGTTTTGCACTAAATAGATCCTTTCCACACCCATTGTAGTAGAGTAGACTTGACCGTTCTACAGCCTGTTTTATTAATATCAGTGATAATGTTTAAAACTTACTATCATATCATATTTCTTATGGCTTGAACCACATAGTGAAGTAGAAGCACAAAGCTTGTTGCCATTATTGCTTAAATTGAAGAGTCAGAGTGGATCAATAGATGGGTATTCACATAGTGTGGTTTGGTGCACTAAGCTAGTTATGATTTGTTATTATTTATGTTGTATGACCTGTTAAAATAGCATTGCTCTTTAGATCTAATTATGAAGGATATATTTCTTCATCTCTATATTTCTGAAGTCACACCTTGGCCATCTTCTAGTTTTATATCTTTCTATAGGACCAGGGATCTATGAAAACAGGTCTACCATTCTGTTAGTCTATGCCTCGTGTAGTTAATATCTCTATTGTCCAGTCTGCTTCTAGAGGCCACATGCTGCTTTTGAGATGGGCTACCCTTGGTAAATCTGTCATACAAGGGGTATAGGCTCTCAGCTGTGTGTGCTTGCATGCCTAGAATAGGACCTAGGGCTTTGTCTAGGAGATAGGCCAGGGACTAGAGTGGAAACAGAAGTAGGAAAGAATGGTTATATCATTGTTTAGATCTTTAGCAGTTTGAGTGTTCTAAAATACATTCTAGTCACTCAGATCTTTATTAATATTACATAAAAAGGATAAACTATTACATAAAACATGTTGGGGTTGGGAGGGGTTGCTTGGTTGCTTTTGTTGTTCTTTTTTCAAGACAAGGTTTCTCTGTGTAGCCCTTACCATCCTGGAACTTGCTCTATAGACCAGGCTGACCTTTACTGGGATTAAAGGCATGAGCCACCACCACCAGGCCCATAAAGCATGTTTTATTGGTTGATTTGAATGTGGATATTTCCAACTGATCTCCAGTTCTAAAAATCAGCTAATCGTCTGACTAGCCAGACTAAAGAAATGGTTGTTAGAACTCTTTTGCTTCCTTCACTGTGTGCCATGTATTTTTTGCATGATCTTAGTGGCTCCATGATGGTTCATAAGCCCATCTTTCTTTTTCTTCTTTTTTTTTTTTTTTTTTTTTTTTGGTTTTTTCGAGACAGGGTTTCTCTGTGTAGCCCGGGCTGTCCTGGAACTCACTCTGTAGACCAGGCTGGCCTTGAACTCAGAAATCCGCCTGCCTCTGCCTCCCAAGTGCTGGGATTAAAGGCGTGTGCCACCACCGCCTGGCTAAGCCCATCTTTCTATAAGACTTAGACTCAGTCCTCAAGCTGGCTGAATTATAGCCACCATGTGCCATGTCCCTTCTCCCACTGAGCAGTGACACACTTGGAGGTCATCAGCTTTTGTCAGCAACAGCAGTGTGGAGACTACTTCTATACAAAGCAACCTCTTAAAATGTGGCTCCAGTAACAACCTTCAGTCTGAGTTGTCAATATTTCCCTCCCTCATTTCCCATAATGAAATGGATTACAAAACAACCTTTATTGAATTTATTTGCTTTGCATTAACCCAAAACAAAGAAAGCTAAAAAGAAAAAAGAAAACTTATCAGAATATATATCTAGGCATTAAAAAAATTAACCTTATGATTAAAAACCAAGTTTTCTTAGTAGTGGAAGAAATATTGTTAATGGGAGTTCTCAAAGTGAGAATGATATAATGTAGGTATAGGCAAAAATGGGGAAGGGAAGTGTTAGAGCTGATATACCAGAATTATGTATGTTAAGGGCATTAATTTAAACAAACTATTCACTATGGTAATATAAATGGAATGAAATCCAGTCAATCAAAACCTTAACACTATCAAAAGGACAAAGCTGTAGGATCAAAATAAACAGGTGTTTTATAGATTAAATGAAAAAATCCAGTATATTGTTATACTGTGTGTCATGATACCATCATCAGCAAAAACCCAACACCAGTTATTTAAGCTAGCTATAGAGTCTCATTGCCTCTCTTGATTTGGTTTTGAATGTAGAAGCATCCAACATAGATGTTCAAAGCTGCATTTCTGTTTAAGCAAAGCAAACACCAAGTAATAGAAGCAGATGTCCTTTGGATCTAGGAAAATGATTCTAAGTTTACTGTTAAGGCATCTAAAGGTGGCTTTCTCATAATGTTTGCTAGACTCGAGAGATAGAATAAATGAGGAGAATTTAAAATGGAATTTAAAATTGGAATTGAAAAATGGAAAGGTTATTTAACATGGGGAAAACTCACCCACTTAGGTGACACTATTCCCTAGGCTTGGATCTTGGACTATGTATATAAAAGGGAGAAAGTAAGTTGAGGACTAGAATTCATTACTTTCCATTTCTTGCCTGGAAAAGCAATGTGACTAACTTCCTCAAGTTTCTGCTGCCAGAAATTCCCTGCAGTGATGGACTATACATTTGAATTCTGCCAAAATAAGCCCTTTCTCCATTAGGTTGATTTTATCAGAGAATTTAGTACAGCAACAGGAAAATTATCTAAGACTCTGAGTTACACAGAGTTCTCTGCCCTAAGCCTGGAGCCAGAGAGGAAGGTCACTTCCCAGAGGCAGCAGACACACTGTCTAACTAGTGAACTATCCACCTGCCTGGTGGAAAGTACATCCATCCCCTGGGCTAAATCACCTAAATCTTTTCACTAAAATCATGTGATTGAAATAAATGGCAATTTTTAAGTTACTGAAGCAAAATATGGTTGTTTGCTTTCTTTAAAGACACAATGTCTAAAGTTAATGATTTTACAATTCTGTAGCATAGCTTTTCTGGAGAACATGCTGGGTTTGGTGATGTTGGTAGTGAGTTACTGAGGGTTAGACATTAATAGCATTTATTTCATTCAAATAATTAAAATGTTAATTCCTATTTCTAAAGTTATTTTCCCTAATAAAAGCTAGCCCTGTCAAAAATATTATATGGAATTTCCATAGCTACTGGCAATTATTCCTGAAAATGCTGATGCTCCATCCAGGAGCTATTTATTGCAAGATATCTGCCATTTGGCTCCATGCTTGGGCTTTCTTCTTGGCCATTGAGAACCACACAGGCTCTTCGGGTTCTTGTAATTTGGGTGGAAGACTTGAAGATCGTCTGGTTTCTCTTTCCCTGGTATATGGGTGAAGTATCTTCTGATAGTCAAATGCAACTGGAATCATAGCAAACAACACACAATCAGAAAGGCCAGAGACACTGGAATATGTTTAAAGCTGAAATTAAGTGAACCATTCTTTCAGGTTTTCTCTGATCACCCAGTACTTTAGTATTTTCCAACCAGTGTTCTCTTAGAAGTCACTGTTCTAAAAGTCATTGCTTGGACAAATGCCATGATAGGTATGTCCAGGAAGAACATCAATATGGATATGGTCATAGAGTCATAACCATGGGAAGGGATGTGAGTTAATTCATGCAGTGAAACAGCCAAAAATATTTTTTTGTTGTTGTTATTTGAGACAGGGTTTCTATGCTTAGCGTTGGCTGTCCTGGAACTCACTCTGTAGACCAGGCTGACCTCAAACTCAAAGATCCTCCTGCCTTTGCCTCTCAAGTGCTGGGATTAAAGGTGTATGCCACCACTGCCCATCCATAACAGCCAATCTTTTGACTTTTATTATTTGAATATCTTATACTTTTGAACTCACATCCAAAGGGAAACATTATACCTATTCCTCTTTTAATTTAAGATCTGTTTTAGCATCCACTGACATTGTGAAATTAAATGACTGATGACTCAATAGTACTATCTAATAAAAGCCTATCAAACAATAATTGGCCAACTACTGTAGTCAAACAGACTACTCTGATTCTCAACTCCACTGCCTCCCTGATCCTGCTCTATGGATGATGAGCCTAACTCAATGGTTTTTTGACAAAACCAGTGGTTTTCTATTCTAATTACATATTGGAACCATCCAGGAATTATTTAAAAAAAAAAAATACTAATGTATCTGGGTATGATGGCACATGGTTGTAATCCCAGCATTTAGGTGGCTGTGGCAGGAGGCCTGGGAGTTTAATCCTCTAGATTGGGCAAAAATCAAATAACTACAACAACCAAATAACAAAGAAACAAACACACACACACACACACACACAAATAGCAGCGCTCATGCGATTTCTTGAAGTAATGGAATAAGTAGGATGGTGCTGGGGTCATCTATCATTTACGAGCTTCCTGGTGGTTCTACTGTTCAGGAGAGTTGAGAACCACATTTCAGGAATAAGCTCACAAGACATGGAGCAAGGTGATGACTGCTATTTCCACAGCCAAATAATGGGTTCCTGAGTCCCTACTCTTTTTTTTTTTTTTTTTCATGAAAGGGATTAATGGTGAAAACAAAGAAAGTTGAATGTAAAGCCATCCCCATTCCTTCAGCTTCTGAGGAAAACCCTCCAGCGCATAACTCTCAGTGATGAGGTCACAGTGTATCATTTCCTGTCACATTTATTTGCAGCTGTCAACAAGCATTTTCAATAGCTAAAAATAAATCAATAGTACTGGGCCTTTGCAGTGGATTTTTGTCAACAGCTTCATTGAGGATAAAACAAGTGAAGACATATTGCTTTGCTATCAGCTAGAAAGTGACTTGGTCCTTTCCTCTTCTCCCTAGCAACAAGAATGTTTTGTGCCTTGCCTTGCAAGCTGCTTCGTCGAGGTGAAAGACTAGACAGGGCTATGGAAATTACACACTGGATTTAGATATACCAGTTGGATTTTCTTAAACTAGTTAATATCTGCTGCATTTCATGGAAGAGATATGAAACAATCATGAAGCTGATTTAGAAGTATTTTGAGTGAACTTGAAATTGCAAAACATTTCACCACATTCCTTCATGGCTATTTTTGACACGTCAGAATGAGTGTTCTCACCTGATTTTGTAAACTGCCTTAACTGTGGCATCTCATGTCTGGGGATAGTGGAAAGAAAAGTCATCTTTGGCTGGATATCAGTTACGGGCTCAAATTCCTGTAATATCAAAATGAAAATTTAAAAATTTGTAAGTCCTGACAATAAAGACAGCAAATTTCTTAGACAATTTCATGGTGCAAGCCCTGGCCTGAGTACTATGAGTTCAACTGTAATCAGAAGAAAAGAGATATAGATTTAGGATATAGATATTGATGTAGAAGTATACATCTGGGTAGAAATATATAAGTATAGAAATTAATTATATAGATTCATAACAAAAGTTAGTACAAAGCTCCTTGGTCTTGGAATACATCCATCCATGCATGCATACAATTTAATGATTTATTTGGAATATATTAATTAATGATTTTTTAATTTTTATTTTATGTGTACAAATGTTTTTCTGCATATATATGTGTATTGCATCCCTTGAACCAGAGTTAAAGATGGTCATGAGCTACACGAAATGGACTTAGCCCCTCCCCCTCATATATGTAGCAGATATGAAGCTCAGTTTTCATGTGGGTCCCGAACAACTGGAGCAGGGTCTATCCTAAAGCTGTTGCTTGTCCATGGGGTATGTTCTTCTAGCAGGACTGCCTTGTCTGGCCTCAGTGGGAGAGGATGTGCCTAGCCCTTCAGAGACTTGATGGTCCAGGGTAGGGGAATACCAGGGAATCTTCCACCTGCTCAGAAAAGGGGAGGGAGGATGGGGGAAGGATCGTGGTAGGAGGTGACCAGGAGGGGGGCAGTGAGTAGGATGTAAAGTGAATTAAATAAATAAATAAGAAAGAAAGGTGGATTTTTAAAAAGATGGTCATGAACTGCTATGTGGGTTCTGGAAACTGAACCTATGTCCTCTGTAAGAGCACCGAGTGCTCTAACCACTGAGCAATCTCTCCTGTCTCATAACTTATATTATCAACAAAACCCAAACTGACTGGTTTGCGACCCTTCTTTCAGACTTAGAAGAAAAGTTATCTAGTTACACAGATAGTGTAAACAGATTGAAATAAAATTACCTTCTCTTTTGTCTATAAACTTACCACCCTGACTGCTTATCTCTGCTGATCTCAGAAGCTAAGCATGGCCAGACCTGGTTATTACTTGAATGGGGGAAAAACCTTCTCTCTAGCATTGTACCACCTCATAGCTATGAGCTTGTTATGGTCACATATAAAGCTGATCAGTTGGTTAAAGTGAGCACTTTAAGACTTCTATCTTCCAACATTTGTTGGTATATGACTAGAAGTGCTTTTTCTGCCAGGAAATGGTGTGGCTGTATGGTTTTAGGTCTTTAAAGTTGATCTCTACACAACTGTTCTAAGCCAAAATGTTTACACACACAAGGTTATTTTCCCTGACAAAAAAGGTAACCAGGGTGGGTTTTACCATTTTATGATTCTCCTTCCACTTAAATACTAACAACTATAAAGGGAAAGCTCTTTAAAGAAAATGGTTAACCACACCACATATTTTCCTCAATTAATTTAGCCAGCACTTAGAAGCATAGAATTTCAGATGTAGCTTTTGATATGTAAATGCAATGTGCTTTCTTGAAGTCTATTTTCTGCAGATTTTCTAAGAAGAAAACAAGGCATCATGCATCATTCCATCATCCTTGATTCTCATGTCTAGCTCATCCTGTAGCATTTTAAAATCTGCATGTAGGTATGAAACCAAACCAAATTGGTACATAGAAATGCAAATATGGACACCTAAATATATATGTTTAGGGACTGATATGAAAAGTGTGCATAATGAAAGTCTGGATGAAAAACAGATACCTTTTGCCTATGGTTTCTCTTCCCAGTTTTAATAATGCATGGTCAATTATAGTCTAAAAATGTTCATTGATAATTTTCATAAACAGTTGATAAACTTTACATTGAATGCCATATCTAGCAGCATAGAATTCTCATCCCTCCCCATCCCCAACTGGCTGTGAATCTTCCCTTTGTCTAACATCTGTACAGTGTGTCCTGATGTCTCTTGCCTCATACATAGCTGTCTTAAATGTCTGAGGCCCTGTGATGGTGCCATCATAGTGCCTGTGTTCAGGTAACCCTTATTTAACATAATAATACCCCCAAAGTGCAAGAGTAATAATACTGGCCATCCAGATACAAAAAAAGAGAAGCTATAAAATGCCCCCATTACATGAATAAGCGACAATCCTAAACTTACTAAGAAAATGTAAAAACATCATATGCTGAGGTTGCTACAATCTATGGTAAAAACAAATCTAATTTTGAAATTGGGAATACTTACTTTGAGCTCAAATTTTAAAAGTTAACAGCCACAATGTATAAGTAATGAGTTAAAATGAAAAGGACATTCAATTACAGGGTTCTTTACTATGTGAAGCCCAAGCATCCACAGAGAACCTTATAATGTATTCTCTGTGGGTAAAGGGGCCTACTGTGTTTAGAGTTTGACTCTCATTTATGAAAATTATATGCATGTACTTGAAGACTATAGTTGCTCAGTTTTTTACCCTACTGGTTATGTCTGTTGTATTTTTATTGTTTGTACTAATAGGACTATTGTTGTCTTATCTACTCTGCAATCAGTTTCATAGAATACTGCTTTGGAATATTTATGGTAAAGTTTGATTGATAGACTTTCCTCATTTACATTAGCTTTCACAGACCCTGCAAGAGTATCAAGGCAAGACATATTTGCATGAATGCAAAACAAAGACCCTTGAATTGTCCTTCATTAATGCTCCTAGTAAGAGACAATGACTGCATATCTGTCATAATTCCCAGTGCAAGTTTAATCATTAACCTTTGGTAGAATTTCCAACTGTGGTTCATATTTTACCTCATATCTAGGTTCTTTGGACTCAGCCCTAGTTTCAGATTTGGTCCTGGATTTTTTAGGAAAGTTGGATCCAACACCCCTTTGCCGCTGTTTTACTGTGGTGATCCAAGCTGGCTCCATAGAGGAATCTGCCTTCCAACTGGAGGTCTTTTCTGAGAAAGAAATAAGAAGTATTAGTATTAGAACTGACGCCAGGCAGAAAGAATCATCAGTCTGGTTGAGGTTACCCACAATAGTCTTCCAGATGGGATCCTTTTGTTGGTTGCCAAGCAAAAATAAGTAGATACCAATTAGAGAAGGGCCATTCTCTTTTGTACCCTTCCTACAAACTGAGAAGGCAGGAATTCAGTAGTTAGAATAGCTGTGCATTAAAATGGGCATACTATCACTTACTGGACCCTTTATTTCCTTTAGCCATCCCTCTTACTATCACCAAATCAGGAAAAAAAACAATGCTTGACAGGTAGGCTGAGAAAATTCTCAAGATATCAGTCTTGGACCATCGATACAACTCCTCCAACTCTAAGAAAAATCTTACAGAGTCTGTTACTTCTTCACCCCTTGTCTATATATTGTGGTGGAATAGGTGTGATCAGAGGCAGAGACAAGACTCAGCAAGGATGATTCTGAGGGCACAATGCTTTTAAGAAGGAGTAGCACTTACAAGGTCCCCTTGATCTGAATTAAATTAAGATGATTTCAGGGTAAGAGTGCAAACATATTCCTCTTAATGAACTCAGTTTGGGGGTTGTGTTTGGCAGATTAAAGTGACATGGTGTGTGCAAAGTTTTTTTTTAAAAAAAAAATGCAGAATTCTGCCCAAAGTATGCTATGCATGAAGTAGATGGAGAAGGAAGAAGTGGTGTCATGAGTCTATTAATGGAAAGGGAATGGATCTTTGAACTGCTGCCTCCCTGGGAACAGAAAGACTCCAAAGGGGTTACTTCTGAATGTATTCATTCAGAATTGGACACTATCCCACCTCTAAATCCACAAGTAACCCTGCCAAAGCAACATTACAGTTGGAAGCCTAGAGGCTAGAGAATTCATGGTCCATTCATACAAGGTTTTGCCTTACAAAACTCTCACCTGGAGGCCTGTAAACTGCTGACTTCTTCAAAGTGCCTTCATATCTGGGCCTGTTCCCTTGCTTCTCCTCAAAGGTAAATGCTGGGCTGGATTTCTCTGGGCCTCTGCCTGAGCCCTGGAGAGCTCCTTTGTTTGCCTGTTCTTTGCTTGCTGCTGATGAAACTGGGACAAATGGCTTGCAAGGATCTGGATTCTCCATTCCAATCTTCTTTGAGATTCTTCGAAGCCGCACTCCGAAAACATTTTCGACATCAGCCTTGCTGGTGGATTGGTGTGAAGAACTTCCACTTACGTCACAACACTCAGGAACCTCATCCTTAAAATAAGTGCCCATGGGAACAAATGGTTTCTGTGCAGGAGCAGGAGGGAACTTGGCAGGTTTGGTAACAGAAGTTGGGGTGCTTTTAGTTAAGTCCCCATAGCCTTGTCCGTATTTCACATGTTTTGTTGAAGCTGGGCCTTTCAGCACAGGCCAGAAGCCAGTATTCTTCTCAGGAATGGCTCCTTCAGCAGCAGCAGCAATGGCAGAGTCTACATAACCTTGTTGCTGATAGTCAGTAATCAAGAAAGTAGGTTGACCAGGAGGCTGATGGCTCTCAAGAATTCTCCACTCCATAGGTACATTTGCTGAATCTGCTGGTAGAATCGATGGCTTCAACTCAGCTACATCGAAGATTTGAGATGGCTGTGTGGAAGAAAGCTGTCCTTCAGACCTCTTCCACTCATCTGGAAAACTGACAGAAACTGAGGCTTTCTGCTTGTACTCAAGCTTCCCCAGGGACTGAGAGACATCCCGGGCAGAAGTGCTCCACTTCACAGAGGCACCCTCAGAAAATGGCAAAACTTCTTGAGGCTCTTCGGGCCTTCTGGATGACTGAAAAAGCTGCTTCATGGGCAGATTCTTCAATGTGGTATCTTTCTTGGGTTCATCATCCCAGTTATATAAGGAAAGATGCTCCTCCAGTTTAGGCTTCAACAGGGATCTGGAAGGATGGCTTCGGCCCCGAGGAACAGGCTTTGCATACATGCCTATTTCACTAGGGGCACTATCTGAAAATATTTGCTGAGCCATGAATTTCACAAAGGACTGGGAAGGTGCCTTGACATTCTGTGGTTTCTTGGAGCTGTGTTGAGCGGTAGCACTCTGTAGTTCCTGAACTTTTGATCTTATTGCGAATGAGGTGGGACTTTTGGGAAGCAGTGGGCGCCAAGTAGTGCCTCCCTCTGTAGAGGTACTCTCAAAGCTTGAGGATGTTTTCTCAACTTTACGTTTGATAATGGTTTGAGAAGGATGTCCTGGAAGCCAGGCCTCCCTCAAAACATCCCCCTCCTTGGCACCACCTTCTAGACTTGAGGCTTGCTGCTCAAATTCAGGGCCCAACCAGAGCTGAGGAGCATACTTGGGAGGCACTGGCTCCATGGGAATGCTCCGCTCTCCAGAAGCTCTCAGAGAATCTGGGAAACTTCTTTCTTGAATTCTGAGGTCACTGGAGGCTGAGAATGCTGCCTTCTAGGCCTCCTCAACGTAGCAGCTCCTTCCTGTACTACATAGTGCTCTGGATCTGCTCTTGGCTGGAAGGGAATCTGGAAGGCAGTGCCTCCAGAGAGCTGCTCTGTGGCACAGAAACAGTGGAGGTTGGTTGCTTGACAACTGATCCCATCAAGGGCTGAGAAGGTATTCTGGAAGCTGGTGGATCAATAGGAATTTTCCATGAAGCAGCAGCAGCATGGTCTGGGGATACAGAGACTTGTTCAAATGGCATGCTCTGCCATGACTTCAAAGAGTACCTAGAAGGCTTTGGCTGTACAGGTGGCTTCATGGTCCTCTGGAGACTGGTTGTTTGACTGCTGGTCCCATCAAGGGCTGAGAAGGCATTCTGGGAGCTGGTGAATAAATAGGAATGGCCCATGCAGCAGGAGCACTGCCTGGAGGAACAGATGTTTGCTCAAAGGTAGGTGTCAGCCATGTCTTCGGAGGACATCTGGGAGGAACTGGCTTCATAGACATGCTCCCTTGGGTCTCAGGTTATCTGGACCTACAAGGACTTGCTTAAATTTAGGGTTTGCTTGTGTTTGGAAGATATGTTTAGCAGATGTTGGCTCCATGGGGCTGCTCCATTGGGTGGAAGTGTTCACTGGATCTTGGGTCATCAGTGGCTGGAATTTGGGTGTCACTGAAGGTTGAGGAGGCACTAAAATGGCACCTTCTGCAGAGGTGCTTTCTGGGACTGGTTGGCTTTGATGACTTGGTAAGGGATGAGCAGAATATTTGGAGTGCAGTTGGCCCATGGAAATCATTTTAGCAGCAGCAGTCTCGGATTCTAAAGACACTTCTTGATATGGCTGTAGCTTAGGCTGGGGAGGGTTCAGAGCCATATGCTCCATAGAAGTGCTCCCTTCAAGTGTTGTGCTCTCTGGAGTGGAAGAAAATGATTGCTTTCCTTGAGACTTCATCCATGGCTGTGTTGGAAGCTTTGGATCCATAGAAACACCTCTTTCAAAAGCAGATACCTGTTGCTGGATGAAAGGTTTCAATAGTGGTTGAGAATGATGCTGAGGAGGTGGGGATTCCAGAGGAGCACTCCCCTGTAGTGCAGCACTTTCTGCACCCAACGATATTTCTTTCTTGATGCCTGGTCTCACTGAAGGCTGGGAAGGATATCCAGGAGGCTGTGCAGCAATACTCTCTTCAAAAACAGTAAGTTCTGGACCTGCAGAAACTTCTTGCTCAAGTCTTGGCCTGGTTGGGGCTGAGAATGGTGTCTGAGAAGCACCGCCTCCATAGAAGCCCCTTCTTCCATGTTTACAATGTCTGCACTGGAGGGGGCATTTTGCTCAACATGGTACCCCTTCAAAGCCTTTCTAGGGGACCCTGGCTGCATAAAAATGTCCCAGTCAGCAGCAACACCTTCTGGCTCTGCAAACACTTGATGTTCAGATGGAGGGCTCGCCCACGAATCAACAGTGTGGCTGGGAGGCAGTGGCTCTACAGATTTGTTTGATCCTACAGAAATGTTCACCATGATGGGAGGTTGTTGCTGAGTAGTTGAACCTACAATAGGTGGAGAAGTGTGTACGGAACGCATTGTCTTGGCAGGAACAGTCCACTGTTTTACAGAACTCTTTGAAACTGGGGACACCTCTTGCTGCCCTTCTTCTGAGCTGCTCAGATCCTCGGAACTGTGGTACTTCTCAACATAACTACTTGATTCTGTGGAGACTTCCTTTTCCTCCAACTCCGGCAAGGCTTGGGAATGGCGCCTGGGAGCTGGCTGCTCTTCAGAGACAGAACCTCTGGTGAAACTTCTTGATTCTGAGCATTCTTCAAACTCTTCCAAGGACTGGGAAGAGTGGGCAGACGTCATCTCACAACTTTTTGCGTCTTCTGAAGAGCTTTCTAGTTCTGAGGCTTCTCTAGCTTTGGGTTTTCCTAATGACTGAGAAGGATATCTGAGAGGCTGCCGCCGCTCCATCTTGCTCACCTCTACATCTACATCTGATTTGAGGAAGACATCATCATCTTCATCTTCTTCATCATTGTCTTCTTCATCATCATCTTCATCTTTTTATCATCAGCATCATCAGCACCAGCATCAGCATCGTCTTTAGGCTTCCATGTAGACTGTAAAGAATGTGTAGGACCCAGTTGCATTTCAGAACTACTCTCATACTCTGAGGTACTCTTTGACTCTGAGGAGATTTCCCCTGCATTTGACCGCTTTCTGAGATGAATAGGCATCATCTTCACAGAAGAGTCATCTTCTGCAGTAGCACTTGAAACACTTGTAGAAAGGGTCCGGACACTACTTTTGGATGCTTCTCTTTGTGATAAGTTGTGCTCTCCAAGGATAACTCAATTTGGGGTTGAAACCTTTGCAAACTAGGACTGGATGCTTCTTCCTCTTCTCCACAGACTTCAGAAGGATTCATATGCACTTGGGCCTCTTCTTGGCCTGTAGATTTTCTTATCCACTGCAACACAGCAGCTTTATCCTTTTTCTTCTTGCCTTCAGGAGGCCCATGCTCATGGCATAGTAGTGGACTCACAGACTTTTCCACATCTGTAGTTGTAGATTGTGGTGCTGGTGCGCTTTGAGCTTCAACATCTATGTCGGTCAATTCCTCCTCTGCATCTCCTTTATCTGAAGGCATCTCCTGATGACTCGTAATTTCTGCTTCTGTATTTGTGGACTGCCCTGTGCTTTTCTTCTCCAGGAAGAGCTTCAAGAAAGAGTGTTCCCCGCCAGGTATCTCTTCAGTAGCTGAGGACTCAACTTTAGTGCTCAGGCCATACCCTTGAGTGGATTTTAGAAGGCCTCTTTCTATGATGCCCCACTCATTTTTGGCCCTTCTTCTACGTCTTCTTGGACTGAATCCTAAAATACAGTAGCTTGAGGCAGCCTCGGCACTTAGAGTCTCATCTTCTGTCTTATCCTGAGTTTCAGTTTTGTAGCTCTGCTCCTGGCTTGAGAGTCCTGCACCAAATGTAAAAAGGAATGGAGAAATGTGTGTACTTTAGACTTCCTAAAAAAGTGTTATGTTTGCCACCGAATTCCGGGTATGAAGAAGCAACTGTGCCAAGGACATTCCCTTGTTCACTGTTAGCTTTAAGCTATGGGGAAATGTTCAAATCAAAGGGAAATTTCAGTCCTATGAGCAGATAGGCTCGTTAGCACTTTATCAATAATCTGGCCGACTATTAGAAATGAGATTCAGAAAGAGGCAAATTATGATCTTGTAACAATGATTACATGTTTGAAAAACATGACTGCAGCAGGAGCAAGGGGGATTCTTTAAGATGTCATACACACACACACACACACACACACACACACACACTTTTTTGTGTGTATGTGGCTGTTTTGCCTGCATGTGTGTCTGTTCTCCATATATATGTCTGATGCCTGGTGCCTGTGAAGGCCAGAAGAGGGCCTCAGATCCCCTGAAACTGGAGTTTACAGATGATTGTGAGCCTCCAAATGGAGAAATTAAGCCTGGGTCCTCCAGAAGAGCACCAAGTGCTCTGAACCTCTGATCAGTCTCTCTAGCCCAGGAGGGAACTTTTAGCTTTCTAATTAGTAGTTTTATTTTCTATATAGTACTTATCTAAACTTCTTGAAATTCTACATTATATGGATTCATGCTCCCTCCATCCCCCCCTCCAAAAAAATGTCAAAGGAATCATTTGAGAGGTTAGGATTATGATCCCTTTTCTTCCATTTTCTACCTTCTTGCCTTAAAGCAATCCTGCATAACATGTAAAGCAGTTCTTTGAATATACAAAGCATACTCCCAACACCCAGGCAATTGCATCTATGTGAATGCTCCTCTCAATTCTTAAGCAACTCAGTTTGATCTAAGTGGCAGAGCCCTAGCTGCAATTCCTTCTCACAGATGTCGTCTGTAGCACCACCTAGTGTTTCACATGCTATATACAGCAGAGAAGAGCTGGATATGCTTTCTCAATTAGGCCCTTCTTGCGGATGAGCAACCAAAGTACCCTACAAGTATTGACTCCATTCTATTTCCATGTATGAAAGGACAACTGTGTAAATGACATTATTCTCTTAATCCGTGTTCCCTCTTTCATCCCTCTAGTCCTTCTTTGAAAGACTGTTTTTAGTGTTATTTCTTCTTTTCTGGGAAAGAATCCATCCTTAAGGAAGTCCTATCTTTGAAACCACATGCAAAATCATTTGTGGAAAACCCTGACAACCATTCAACTTAATTGATGGAACCAAAATTTAATTTTGTCAAACACTGCATGAAATTATCTTGCCATCTAGCTGAAGTTAAAAATCCATCTGTGCACACATCCAAACACACAGAGACTTTTTCACTCTGGCCGTATTTGTTTGGAATTGGTTAGATGATAGCTGCCAAGGAAACCTGCTGCAGCTGTGCAAAGCTCTGGTAGCCATGGGTATGTGACGTCATTGTGAGCAGAGACTCTCTTCTCTATACTGGAAGAGAAAGGTAACTCCTATAAAAAAATAATTGGGGGACAGGTACTTCAGTTGTTCCTATTTCATTATGTTACTGAAGAAGAATACTGAATAGGCCATTATTACTTGCCCTCTGCAGAACTCAGCAAGCATACTAATTTGAAAGAATTAAACATGTCTCCAAACAAAGACTTCTCCTGGTTGGAAATTGATTCAGACCAGATATAAAACCATGTGCAAACCTTTCCACAAAGCCTATACAAATGTTTGTCTTGCCAGTTTAGGTGGAGAGTCCAGGCTGGACTTGTGTGAACCTCTTTCTAGTTGGAAGTTTTGTTTTTGTGAATTTTAAATTATGTGTGTGGGTATGTACCCCAGAAAAGGTCCTCAACCTTTTCACAAGTGAGCTAGACAGCAAGCAGAGTCACATAGTCTCTCACAGTGGAGCGCTTGCCTCACTGGGCTATGGTGAGATGTCCAGGGCTGTACATTGGCTTTTAGTACTTTTTAAATTATATGTATGTGCATGTGCAGAGAGGTGCCCACAGAAGCCACAAGTGTCAGGGGCTGGAGTTACAGGCAGTTGTGAGCTGCCTTGCTTGACTGCTGAGGACTGAACTGAAGTCCTCTGAAAAACAGTAGCATCTTAGCTACTGAAGCTCTCTCTCCAGCTCACCTGTGTGCATCCAACACTGAAAACCCAAGAAAATTCAGGTAGCAGCCCTGGGGCATGTTCGTTTATAACACCCCAAATAAACTCCACTGTGCAAAGACACACAAGATCCACTGCGTGGCGGCGAATGTTTGCTAACCTGGACTGTCCAGTATCTCCTTTTGCTCAGCTTGTTTTGTCTTGGTTGTAGTCTTCTCTTTGGATGTCACTGAATAGACTTGCTCCTCCTGCTTTACTTTCACCTGAAACAAAGTTTTGTTTTTTAGGAGAGACAGACAGACAGACAGACAGACAGAGGCAGATAGAGACAGATAGACAGACACACAGAGACAGAGGCAGAGAGAAAAGGAGAGAGAGAGAGAGAGAAAATGAACGTTATTTCAATTGGCATGATCCTCAGACCTTTTCACAAGTGAGCTAGGCAGCAAGCAGAATGCCAGAATGCTTGCCCAAAGTCTCCCGTAGTGGATCACCTGCTTCTCTGGGTGGTGGTGAGGTGTCCAGAGGCCCACCTCATGTGTAGGCCTTGGCCTCTGGATCACCCTGCTCCTGGGACTCTCCTCACCACTCAGATTTTTATCCATGCGCTAAAACAAAACTGAGATGTCTTTTTTCATTTCCGATATTGTAATATCATTACATATTTCTCCCTTCCCTCACCTCCTCCAAATCCTGCCATAATATTCCTCGTTGCTCCCTTTCAAATTGGTGACATTTTTTTCATTGTTATTACATGCATATATGTATGTGTATCTGTATTCCTAAATAGTATCTGCCCAATCTATATAGTATTACTTGTACGTATATTTTCGGAGCTAACCATTTGGCATTAAAAAATGAGTTGTGCTTTACCCTGGGGAAGACTCTTTCTCCCAATCTTAGCATTCCTTAGTTGCCTATTTTTCTTTGTGTGTAGTGTTGAGGCCTCATGGGCTTTCTTCCATTTGCTTTGACATGTCTATTGATGTGTTTCTTGTTCAACTGATGTTTAGGCTATCATGTTGCTGAGACTTCATGGTGTAGCTTTGGATGAGTACCTGAATTACTTGCACTTTCATGCTCTTCTTTTAAAAGATTTGTGCTAGCTAGTCTTCCATCTATTTTAGTCCAGAATATCCAAATAATTAATTGGGTGTTTGACTGGCTAATTTCTTTTTAGCTAACAGATCCTTTTAAATACCAGTATCTTTGATTTCTTAACTGTAATTGGAAACCTCTTATAAAATCATTTGGGTTTTTTGTTGTTGTTTGTTTTCTTTTAAAAGGGTTTATTGCATTCATTTATCTATTTGCATTTGTGAATGAACACGCGCGAATGAATGTGCATGTGCCATGGAGAGTGTGTGGAGATCAAAGGACAACTTGTAGGAATCAGATCTCTCTCCTGTACCCATCTTTTTCATGGGTGTTGGGGATCAAATTTGGGTCCACACACTTCGTGACAAGAACTTTACTTAACATACCTGTTGTCACGTGATTTTAAAGAAATTCTCAAATATTTATCTTTTTAAATTATATGTATATGGAGTGTCTGTGTGTATGTCTGTGCATGTGTGACTGCAGGTACTTAAGCAGTCCAGAAGAGGACATTCAATAACTGGCGGAAGAGTTACAAGTTACATGGGTGCTAAGAACCAAAGCCAGATCCTCAGTAAGAGCAGTATGAGCTATCGACCACTGAGCCATCTCTCCAACCCCATTGCTAAGATTCTAACTCCTTAACTTTGCCAAAGTGTAGCTCTGCTTGCTAGTAACTCATGTGGCAGCACTCTGTATGTATGGAGGCCTTTGGAAGAGTTAGCATCTGAATTAGGAATGACTGGAATTGCTGGATGCCTAATCTCCAACTAAGTGGGGCAGTGCTGCAGTTTATAACTCTTGGGTCTCATCATAGAGTCAATGAATCTTTATCCAGACTAGGCTTGAGTACCTTCTTCAGAGAGGACTCGGGGGATGTCCAGGCACTAAACCAATAAGCAGGTTGTGTAAGGTTAACTCTGTTTATGCTTTTCTCATTCCATTTATAGGAGTTTCAAATAGACAGGACATTTCGTGCAGCCAACACAAGCTTGCTCACCCACTGCACACATCAAGGCTGAGACAGTACCATACACATTACTATCCCTGCTTAGGGTATGTATCTTTCATCAAATGTATTCAACCTATGTCCCTCAGGAAGCACATGGCCACATTTGGCCAAAGATATCTATGAATGTGGCCCAACCCAAAAACCACAAACTTAAAGCATTATGAGATATTTTGGGCACCTATTTATAATTCAGCTGCATGCTTCTGAAGAGTGAACTTTGTAGATAACAATGCCATGGTACAATGTCAAAAGGTTAGATACATCTATATCCATATAGTTTCCTAGCAGCAGTGGCATAGGCTAGACCTTTTCTTACACAGTTTAATGCAGGATCTCATGAAAGACTTACAGATGCAGAACTTAATTTCTTCTTCTTCTGCTTCTGGGGCTTAAAGCATCTTGTGTTTAGCAGCTGAAGAATCCAAGCAGCCCTGTGAGGTGGCTGGGGTACTGAAACCCGAGTGCTGCTGACTGCTGCTTTCAGAAGACTGTGATAGGTCGGGATCTGAGGACATTTCAGAGACGCTCTGGAGAGTGGGAGAAAATAAGTGAGTCAAATCCATACAGATGCTGTCCCTGCTCTCAAAGCAAGAAATGCTTCTTCGTTGCTAAGGAATGCCTAAGGAAGCCTTTCATGGATGACTACCCACTTCCTTTCCCCTTTCAGTTTAAATGCCACACTTGGGTCCTTCATAAATGAAAATGAGATATAGGAAGAAATTTGGAGTGCTCCCTCTCTCAGAAGGCAACAGGGGTGCTCTGTTTGCCCTCACAATTAGAACACAAGCCCATAGTGGCATTTACAAGGTGGAATACTTGTATGTTCTCTTGTCCCATGTCCCTTCTCGATGACGGGAAAAGACATCTGGCTAGAAAGAGAGGTGCATTCCTGGATGGGTAAAACTCAGTGGGCCCCTGGGATTGCTGTGCTGGAAAGTTAGGGAGGGAAAAAAATCCACTTGGAAGAAGGTCTCTTTGCAAGCTGTGTTTTCATACAGAGCACACCAATGTTATTTATATTTACTGTTTGTAGGTGCAAGGCTGATAGGAAGACTCCAGGAAATGACTTCTCCAGCCTCCAATGAAACATAGAGAAAGGCTCTAACCTTGTCCTCATTATAGTGGGCTCCATCTCCCAAACTATTTGGATCTGGGACACCTGGTTCCATTCCTTGGTAGGAACTTTAAAATAGTCCCAAGAAGGATTTGGACACAACATTTTCTACACCTCCAAGAGACACACCAGAGCTCGCTCACTCCTAAGTACCTCACAGAAGTCACATTGAATAGCAGGGGGATGGTCATCTCGCTCCTAGACATCAGAAGCACATGGTGTCATGTTCCCTTTGTGTTTACCCTTATAAGTAGTGTTGCACAATGCCAGGGACCCCTTGGCAAAAGGTATAGTTCATATGTCCCCACATTTTCCACAAACACCATATGCAGATACAAGAATAACCTCATCTGCTTATCTTGCCTTTAAACATGGCCCTCGATTTCAGTGTCTAGGGACTGAGCAGTGCTAACAATAAACCTAGTTCATCTGGTTTCACTTCTAATAAAGGTGAAAGAAATATACAAAACCTGTTTTGTGGGATCAACCACACAGCATTAACAGTGCTCCAAGATTTTCTTTAACTTTTTTTCTTTTTTCTCTTTCTTTCTTTTTCGCCCTCTTTTCTTTCTTTCTTTCTTGTCTTTTCTTTATTCTTTCTTTCTTTCTTTCTTTTTTCTTCTTTCTTTCTTTCTTTCTTTTTCTTTATGAAACAGGGTTTCTCTGCATAGCTCTAGATGTCCTGAACTCACTCTGTAGACCAGACTGGCCATGATTCAGAGATCCACATGCCTCTGTCTCCCAATGCTGGAACTAAGTGTGCACCACCACTGCCTGGCTTTTCTTAACTTCTTTTGCAACTGTCATCCACTAACTTATAACACCCTTCCCAGTATAATTTATTCAACTTGTGTCTGTTCCCTGTGTCATTTTAGTCATTCTGTCTAAGACTTCACTATTTCCAATTAAAAGAAGAGAATCTAGATGTAAAATCTTAAAAGGATACCATGCAAGTTGCTTTGTATGAAAGTCAATGTAGGATGCCTAAGTGATAAAACATACAGACCAATTTTCATTCACCTGACCTCCCAAACCTTGCATATGAAAACTACATAATAGCATTGTTTGCTCCAGTGACACTCATTGTAGAGTATAACAGAAAGATCAGGCTAAGCCAAATCCTATTGATTTCCA
Organism: Mastomys natalensis; assembly: GCA_021653895.1. Lineage (NCBI taxonomy): Eukaryota > Metazoa > Chordata > Mammalia > Rodentia > Muridae > Mastomys > Mastomys natalensis. Next base: position 71,691 of record JAJTUV010003463.1, on the reverse strand, counting down.
GATTGGGTATGTACAACAGGGAGGTCTTCATTCCCAATCACAGTACAAGCCAAGGAGGTAGCAAACTTAGCCTCAGCCACTAGTCTTCTTTTGTTAGTTCAACTTTCATTGATCTGACTACTGACCTACATCTATCCTCCAACCTGAACTAAAAAGACAAAGAAAAATCACCTGACTATGGGGCCTTGCACTTAGATATATGATCCAAACTAGCCATCAGAGGTCCTTTTGTGAGCTCACAGTATTTTGTGTGGAAATGGAATATATTTGGATTTATATATTTCCTTAAATCCACCAGTGGGCTAAAAAAAAAAAAAAAAAAAAAAAAAAAAAAAAAAAAAAAAAAAGACCTGTTTATACTCTGGAGCTCTGGACGGTATTTCTTAGCATAGGGTTCAGGAAACTCACATACCCCAATGTTAAAACCATCCAGAAGGGGGTGTTGAAAGGTTCATTTGAGGACATGTCAAGACTGGACAGTAGCTGGGGATGTAGCTCAGTGGTAGAGCATTGTTTTAGCATGTAAAAGGCCCTGATTTAAATTCCCAGCACCCACAACAAAATAAAAAAGAACTGAGGATAAGAATATCAGCAGAAGGGCCTTAAAATGGCTTGACAAACTCTCCAAGTGGGTATTTTAGGGCCAAGGTAGAGAACAAGAACTGACAGCTGATCTAGCACATCTTCAAACCAAAGCACATGATTTCATAAATAATCCCACGAGTCTTGTTAGAACAGGATCCAGAAATCTATGGGTTTCTTCTGGTTCCTTCTTAGGCCCCATCTCTCTCTCAGCTATATTATTTAGTACCTCCCTAGAATAGTTACCAAGGAATTCAATCATAAGAGAGCTTTGCGTTATCCAAGGAGAGCAAATTAACCCCCCTTCTAGCAGGAATGTGAAAGAAATGTGAGGAAAGAAATGGAACTCCTTTCTCTAATTCTCTTTTCCCAGCTCCTCTATCTGTCCTCAGACCAACTCACACTGTTTGTACTCAGATACAAAGTGTTAAGGTAGATGGATGTGGTTTCCTTTCTTCCGTGTGTAAGAGGGATTGAATATAGACATCCTTTCTGGGAAGAAAGCTGGTTAGGGCTTCAGGCAAAGCATAGTAAGTGGTCCCTCAGTACTGGTTGGTAAGGGACTAAATGGACATTCTTTTGGTATTAACTAGGTTAATAGAGCTTTTTTCAAAAATTAAAACACATTTCAGTTCTATTTTCCCTCCTGTCAAATATCTAGACCCAGCTGGAAGCAGCTCAATCAATAATGCACCGTTAGGGCGTCCTTTTATGACTGCATCTTTTTCCTGTATGTTGTTAGGCTTCCCTCTCTTTCTTTGTAGTTGATAAGATACTGATAAAGGGATACGAAGAACCAGCCTGCCTCCATCTTAGGCTTTAAAAACATCTTAAAGTGAAGACAAACTAGGTTCATTCCTGTTTATGATTAAACCTCTATTTCTCAAGACTTGGGCTATGTCCCACTTGGAACCTTAAGTGCAAATTGTTCTGTACTGTTCCAGTACAGATGCCAACCACGTCTTTGTTTGAAAACCATCTTGCAACCCTACCTTTGTTTTGAAGGTTTTTATGACTACCTGTTGTTAGGACTACCTTGTTAGGACCACCTTGCAATCATGTATTTGTTTTAGGAGGTCATTAGAACTAACTTTTTATGCTTATGTTCTGCTCCTGTAATACCACCTATTTTGTCTACCAAATCCCCCATTTGGACACGCCCTACCTGAGCTATAAAAGCCTTATCTTCTTCACATCCAATGCTGACCTCTTGAACACCACTTAGGGGAAAGCAGCCCACACTCACACACACACACACACACACACACACACACACACACACACATTCACGCATGCACCACACACACCTTCCTTTAATTAATTGCTCACTTAATTCATTGGCCATGATGATTTAGGTCACTTGTCTTTCTCCTCACATTTTTGGGATAAACGGAAATTGATTGGCTTCTGAGGACATCGGAAAGTCCTGCCTTGTGACAAATAAGAGTAGTAGGCATGCTCAGTAGCACAGTCTATGAGCCCAGCAATTGAGAGGCTGAAGCAGGACAATTTGGAGTGCATGGTCAGCTTAGGCTGCTTGGTGAGGCCAACCCTTAAAAAAATGGAAAACCTACAGACAATTAGGCCCAGGTTTCATCCAACATTTGGGGAAAATTGGCACTTTGGGGAAAATATATTTTGAAGCTGTCCAGGAGGGTCTGACACTGAAGATGGGAGCCTGGGCCTATATGAGCTGACATTGTAAAGCACACTGCCTTGGTAATGCCTCCAGAGGAAGCAGCAGCTCTTGATGGGAAGATTGTTCTCAGTAAGAGGTGTTTCTGCTAAGAGATGCTGGCACAGGGTGTAAGATTTGCTATTGACTGTGTTCCCCTCCTTGGGTGTGTCAAAGAAGTGTACATCCCCATTCCTGATGATGTCCCCTCAGCTACTGCTTCACTCAAATCCTTGGTACATAAAAGCTGTTGAGGCAGCACTTTTGCAATGTCAACATTCTAGGAGGTAGAGAATTCGATGCAGCCTGCATCCTCCCTCCTAATGCAATTGCTTCAATTCTTTAACTCAAATAGAAAACAAGAATACACAGTATGGAAGCTGAGGATGTGGACCAGTCGTAAAGCATGTGCTCTATGAACATGAGGCCCTGGGTTTCATCCTTAGCATGTGCACACACACATGCACACGCACACACACACACATGGAATTTGGAATTAAATAACACTCAATTGAGGTTCTGGCTATACCATTTACTTACTCATGTTCCCAAACCCTTATTATTGATAGAGACTTTGATGTGTTATCACAAAGATTAAATAAGTTGATGCATGAGAAGTGCTTAGCACAGTGCCTCTCACACAAAAAACCCCCATATTTTAACATGTTGGGGGTGAGATAATTGTCAGCTTCTCCATTGTATTAGCTAATAAAACAATGTCATTGCTACTGCTGGGCACTGGTTGTTCAAATGTATAGCACTGCTAAAGCTCACATGGTTCAATCAAAACTGCTATGAATTTGGGATAGGATCCTGGGTTCAAATCCCAGATTTATCAGGAATCCCAGATCAGCTCTGTGGCCTTGTCCAAATCATTTCACCTCTCTGAACCTCACTTGTTTCATCTATAAAGGGCACAATAGTATCTTTTCTTTTATATCTTTACAGTCTTAATAGAGAAAACAAAGTGCTTTGTAAACTGACAGTTTCTACGTGTTAATTGGAAGGTGTTATTTATACTCTCCTCTGATTTATCACATAAATTAACAAAGACTGATCAGTAAGAATGAATTAATTATGAAGAAAACCACCAAAAAATAACATAAGAATTGTAGTCAGAAGGAAGTGGCCTGGCAGCATTCTAAAGAACTCCACTAGCCAACATGATAGAAGACTGTAGACAACCTAATCTAGAACATGTTAACATAGAAACAATTTTCCTTCGATGGACTAAGATTGGTTATTTTAATCAGCTGTGACTTTACCTGTTCCACCCCATTCATGAGTGTGAAGATTTATTTGGTCCTTGTGCATGACGACATGCAATGATTTTCCTCTTAAATAGGGTTCTGAAAAAAAAGTTGTATCAGTCTGGTTCTCTTATGGCTTGTGATAGCCATGGTTCTGGGAATGGCAGAGTGCTGGGAAGCACTAGACAAGGGATCCCCTGGTTAAAGTATGAGGTGACTTAAGCCCTGCTCAGCCCAACTATCTACAGAGATACCTGCTCAGACTCACTGCCTTTCTCACCGAATGTGACGAACTGAACCCTGTACCAGATTAGAGGCTGCAAACAGCAGGAGCGAGAGTAATCCGAGAGAAAAACACGTGGTTTGCAGACTGGAGTTGAAATACACCGGGCCCACCTCACTCTCTATCTAAGGACTCGTGGAAAGAAGAAACTGTGATGGCAACTGCATAAGTAAAGCCTTTCAACTCAATCTCGGGGATTCTGAGAAAGCAAGCCTGAGCATTGGGGGCTGTAATTGGTGGTATGCATTCCCCTCCTCCGCCAGCAGAGGGCAGCAGCTGAGAGAAGAAAGAGCATGCAAATTGCTCCAAAACAGAGATTTAGTTACTGTTTACTCTGATCTGTCTGGATGTTTTCTTCTACTCTGCTTGTTGTTCTGTGAGAAGGCAATGGGAAGTGGGTTTGTGGGGAAACATTGGTGACGAGAGTAAGGGACCATAGTGGGTAGGCTGAGCCTTCCTTCTATCTGCTTAAAGAATCATCCACTCAGGCCAGCTTATCTCCTGGATACCAGTGAGAGTTGTATCCTTAGAAGTTGCTGCTGCTGCCAACAGCCTGGCCTCTGGATTCACCATAGTGAAGTAATAGGTCTGAGATCATAGCAGAAAGAGCACAGACACTCCCGTATGGGAATAAATAGGAATTACACTGTAATACCAAGACTGAACTTCTACCTGACAGCCCAATAACTACTCTCTGCTAACCTGATTCAACTCAGTCCAATTTGAGGGGCTGTGTTTTGTTTTTGAGACATGAATATCCATCAACAGATGAATAGCTCAAGAAAGTGTAATGCCTACAAACAAAGACAGCCATTCAGCCACAAATAGGAATGAAGCTCTGATACATGCTATAATATGGATGAACTTCAAAACCAATGTGCTAAGTGAAAAAAACTATTTGTAAAGACCTCATATCATTCATTCTATTTATGCGAAATACATAAAATAGGAAAACGAAGACAAAGAAATTCAATTAGTGTTATCAGAGGTTGATAGACGATAGGAATAAGGAGTCACTGCTTAACAGCTGCTGGGTTTTCCTTTTGGGGAGAACCAAACAAGTGCTGGATGTAGACAGTGGGAGTGGGTGTGTGTAATTCCACTGAACTATTCTCTGAAATGCTTTGTGTGCTTACTTTCATGTTAGCCACATTTGCCCACAAAAAAAAAAAAAAATGTTATCTAATCCAACCTTTCGACCAACTCAGACAAACCCATCCCAATCCATCTGATTTAGTGGTGTTTGGCAGAAAATAGTCATAACCCAATTCCATAAATTAATGATTTTCCATCCACTTACTGTCAGTATGTGCTTTTATTTTGGTCTAACCTAATTTTTGGCATATATACCCAAAAGCGACTTTTCTTCATACAATTTTTTTTCAGTGCTGGGATTTGAAGTCAAGGCATTGCAAAGAATAGGCAAGTGTAGTGTCACTTGCCACATCCCCAGATGCCTTTTTTTAGCATCAAAATAGAGTTTTGTCCTGACTGGCTAGTTACTTTCATTATAAACTGTTTCTGTTTACTCTTAGTTCCCAGTACTAATGGCTCCAAATTCTAAATTCATCTAGGTTCACAACAACCAATTAAGGTAAACACAAATTTGACAACAGAGCTGCTAATATCATTACAATCAACTAATTTGCCAATTGTTAATGGGTAGTATTTGGTTGGCATAACTAAACATACAAAACATATATACATGGCACTAGTGTACCAACTGCCTTTTATTAATGCTGGACAGTTATGAAATAATATTGCTTTGCCTAAGATCTGAATTTTTATTTAAAAATGTACAGGGTTGGATTTAATTAAAGAAACTCTATTTTAATTTTCTTAAGATAACTGAACATATCCACAAATTATGTATTTCTGAAACAATGTCTTCTATTCTTTATGAGCTAAATTGGTGATTATTTGGTTTGTAAAACTGAGTGGAAAATGTAAACCATGATGCAAATCAAAATGCCAAGAATGGCAATTTCTTTCCAAAGTACCACTCTACTTTGTCCCTGATGTTGAAATATGGCAAGAGAATATAGAACAAGAAAGTATATCTTTAATGGGTCCAATCTATTCCTGAGAGTAGAATTAATATTCACCTTCCTTGGTGTTGATGAACGGTTTGAAGACCTCCTTCTGGAGCTCTTGGGTGTTAGGTCTTCATCAAAGGATTTTTCCGAGTCCTGAGAGGTTTTGTCAGATCGGATAATAAGTGGGCTGATGCTGAATCTCCGGGAGCGCAGAGATTGAATCTGTTAATAGGGAGAATGGAAGAGTTTCAAACATGGGTGTTTTCCCCTAGGGTACTGGTATTCTTTTGTTCCTTAACTGGTGAAAGACTGACAAGCCAAAAAGAAAAAAAATGACATACGTAAAAATGTCATAATGAAATCTAGAATCATGTATGATAAATGCTAGTAAGGAATAGAAGATGGCTCAGTAGGTAAAAGTGCCTACCAATGCAGAGATGAGGATCAAATCTCTAAAACTCAAGTAAAATTAGTATGGGTTACAGAAGTATTGGCAATCCCATTGCCTATAGCAAATGGGGGTCAGAGACTGGAGAATCTCTGGAAATTTGCAGGTCAGGTAGCCTGATGTATATAATAGAAAAACAGCAAAGAAACCCTGACTGACACAAAGGGAATTAAAAGCTGAGAATCAATATCTGAGGTTGTGAGTTTGTCCTCTGAGTTCTACAAATGTGCCATGTATTGTGCACACACACAATTGCATGTGTGTGTGTGTGTGTGTGTGTGTGAACAATGCCCATGAAGCCTCCATAGATTAATGTTTAAACTGAAGACACTGTGTGGTGGTTTGAATAAGAATGGCCCCCATGACTTTTGAAGTTGGATAAATGCATTTTGCATTATGCTTTGGCTACAAGCCTATGGGGCCAAGGAATGGGCTGTGATGGTTTAAATAGGTTTGGCCCTCATAGACTCATGTGTTTGAATGCTCAGCCCATGGGGAGTGGCACTATTAGGAGGTGTGACCCTGTTGGAATAGATGTAACTTTGTTGGAGGAAGTGTCTCACTTTAGGACAGGCTTTGTGGTCTTAAATGCTCAAGCTATGCCCAGTGTGAAATCAAGTCTCCTCCTTCTGCTGCCTATGGATCAAGATGTAGAACTCTCAGCTCCCCAGCGCCTTGTCTGATGCTGCCATGCTTCATGCCACAATGATTATGGACTAAACCTCTAAAACTGTAAGCCAGCTTCACAAATGGCCCCATTGGCTCATATATTTGAATGCTTAGTTATCAGGAAATAGAATGTGCGTGTTTGTACATACATACATACATAATACATACATATATTCACATGTATGTATGTGCATGTGTGTGTTTGGGAATTTTTTCTCATATTTTGTCTTGATTCAGCTCCCAAAGCCTCTTCCAGACCTGACAGTTCCTGCCCCACACACACACACCCCACTGGTTTCAATTGGTAATAAAGAATTGCTTTATAGCCAATGGCTGGGCAGGGAGACTGTTTTAGATTACATGGGCAAGGGACCAAGAGAGAAGGGCAGAAGAGGAGAATTGCCATGACTCGGAGGCAGATCACATTTAAGAAGCTGGAAAGAAATCATCCAGTAATGTGGATGGAAAGGGAAAGCAGCCCTATGAGATGGGGGTGAAGGGCTTCCCAGAAGGTAACAGGGCAGCAAAGATAAAATATAAATTTAGAAAGTAATAAGCAAGGAATACAGGAGGGGAGTGTTTTGCTAGCTTTAGAAGTGCCCTGCCATTGAGCTAGTTAAGGCACATCAAAATTAACTGGCATTTGTGTGTTTCATTAGTGAGTCCAGAGCTCTTGGGTAAATGCAGTGCATTCGTGACACACCAGGAGCCAAAGCAATTAACTAATTCACCCCTACAATATATAAAGAGAGAGAGAGAGAGAGAGAGAGAGAGAGAGAGAGAGAGAGAGAGAGAGAGAGAGAAGAGATGCATATACAGATTTAGATAGAAAATAACAACTGAAAAATAGGCTCGGGAAGGAATTTCCTACCTCCCTAGCTTCATGTCTAATATGTATTTAAACCAAAGACCAGCAAGCAGTTTCTGCACACTTTTCACCAATCCCCAAACAATGTCCAAAACTTCAAATTTTTTTATTTGATTGAAGTCAGTCTTGGTTTCAGTCCCTTCCAGCTTCTGTCTAGAAGTCTTGCTTCATTATGCTATATCTTTGAATTTACCCATATCTTTGGAGCTAGTATTTCTGGTTGTGAATCTTGAAGTTATCATCTGGGTTTGCCTCCCCCCCACACACACATACACTAAAACCTCTATTCCTTTTGCTCCAGGAACTGTCTGGGTTGAATCTTGACCTTGTTCATATCTTGTCTTCATATTAAGGCTGATTATTCTGGAAATGTTAATGAAAATATAGAGACCTAAATCTGGGTATACAGTACTTCCCAAGCATGGGTTCAATCTCTAGTATCAGATAAATAAATTTTAAATCTATAGTTATATTTTTAACTTTATAAAAATATTTTAATGGTGCATTTGGATGGAGGGTTAACTAATTTCAGACTGATGACCATGCTACATTTGTCCGACCATGGTTCTCTTGATATGGATTGAAATCTTTGGTTTATATTTAACAAATATTGGATAAGCATCTACAGTTTACTACAACCCATCATCCGAACTGGGCCTATAATACTTCACGAAACATGGTTCTTTTGTTCTTTCAAGCTAACATCACTTACTTCTGTCTAAAGTTTTACATATGACCTCCAGACACTAGCCAAAGAAAAATGGACACAGTGGAGGTTTGCCAAGATTTTGCCCCTGGAAAACTCCTGGCCAGAGTCTCCAGTGCTTGCTACTAGTCTTTATTGGGAATGTAAGAACTAAGCCTAAATCAGCTATTACTTCAATCAACTATCCGTAAGCTAATAATAATAATAATAATAATAATGACAAATAACTTTCACTAAGGGATTATAATATACCAAGCAGTGAGAAATCTCTACAGTTCTTACAAAGTGATTGCTAAGTATCATGACCATTATCTAATGGAAAATGAGGTTTAAGAGATTTGTGAATGACCGTACTTCTACAGTTGTAAGGCAAGTATTTGAACGCTCTTGCCAAATTAATAGCATGTGTCCTTAACTACTCAGGAAACTCTTGTTTCCTTGCCAGCAATAAATGCAGAGAAAGGGGGGAGGTCCATACTGAAAGCCATGTTCAGGAAGTTGAAAAGCAGCAACCAGAGCCAATGGTGTATTTACTTTCTTAAGAAGAGCTGCAGGGGGAGAGTTGAGCCTGAGTGCAATAAGGAAAAAAAGTGTTTTCTACATGGTTGCCTTTATAAACAATAAACTCAACAGCAGGAATGTGCTAATAATACGGTATCATATTTTAACTGTTTGTAATCAAATAAGGAAAACCTCATCTAAGCAACCATGGTGAATGTCCAGAAGTGAATAGAATTGGCTCAACCTTAGCAGTTCAGACACAATTGAATACCTGGTTTTTCTTCCCTCCCAATCTGTAGATGCTATGAATATCTTTTTTGATCCACTAAGAACCTTGCCCCGGAGGGATTGTTCATTGATTAGGAGCATGTACTACTCTTGCAGAGGACCCACATCAGGTGGCTCACAACAGTCTGTAACTCCAGTTCCAAGGGCTACACTAATGTGCACATGCCCCCACAATTACAATATATTTTTTTAATTTAAAAAAAGAACTCCACCCCATCAAGGGACCCAGGCACTGGGCAATTCTATACTTCCACCAAGTTCTATGGAATACTGGTACCAGAGCCCCTGATTCATTCTGTTCTGTGCATTGATGTGTGTGATGTTTTAAAACAAGGCCACAAAATCCCAGGGTATCCTGGAATTCACTATGTAGAAGAGGCAAGTCTTAAACATATGATCCTCCTGACTCAGTGTCCTAAATGCTTATACAACAGAGAAGTGCCAGCCACCCTGCCTGGCATCTAGGACCCTTACCATTAATTAACTTTCATTTAGTGCTGTCATCTTGGCAATTAAAGGGAGTTTTCTACCCAATGGTTAATCTGGTTATGATGACCTATTACCACCTTTTTTTTTTTGTCTGGCCTCTCTCTCTCTCTCTCTCTCTCTCCTCTCTCTCTTTCTTTCTTTTTTCAAGACAAGTTTTCTTTGTGTAGCCCCGGCTGTCCTAGACTAAATTGTCCTCAAGCTCACAGAGACCTGCCTCTGCCTCCCTAGTGCTGGGATTAAAAGCATGTGCCACCACTGCTGGACCTCCCCCCCCTCCAAGAGAAATCTCAATTAAACTTCATCATTTGGAGCTAGAGTGATGGATCAGCTTTTAAGAGCACTGACTGCTCTTCAGAGGTCCTGAGTTCAATTCCCAGAAACCACATGGTGGCTCACAACCATCTATATAATGGGAATCCTATGCCCTCTTCTGGTGTGTCTGAAGACAACAGTGTACTCACATACATAAATAAATCTTAAGAAAGGGGGGGGGGGACTTCACCAGATTGCCTGTAAACAACTCTGTGGGAAATTTTCTTGAATGCTAATTGATAAAGAGCCCAGCCCACTGTGGGTGGGGCCACCTCTGGGCAAGGTGGCCTGAGTGGAATAAGAAAGCAGACTGAGCACGCCATGAAAAGCAAGACAGTAACCAGTTGTCCCTCTGTACCCTCTGCTTCAGTTTTCTGCCTTGAGTTCCTGCCCTTACTTCCCTCAGTGATGGACTGTTTACTTAGAAGGACAAGATGAAATAAACGCTTTCCTCTCCGCGTTGCTTTTTGTCATACTCTTTATCACAGCAATAGAAAAATAACTAATACAGCGCCCCCTGCTGTCCCTGGGCATGTTTTGCAGGGAAGGCCTAAAGGATTAGGACCAATGTATGAGCTATAGATAGGCCCACACTGGTCATTTTAAGAAAACTTGCCTTTGGACTATTGGGGTTTTTCCCCTTATCTCCTTCATCATGAGAAAGAAAGATCCTAGACTATTTCATGGTAATCTTCCCCCAAATTAACTCTAGTTTTTAACGGAATGTCTCTGCTACATGAGTTTCTCTGTTGCTGGGTCTAAAAGTGGAGGGAAAGCGTATAAGACCTACACTTCTTCTTTCCAAATATAAGAAACATCCTGTGACACTTTTCATGGCCATGAGAGAGCAAGGAGTGCAAGTACAGGCATGCAAAAGCTGGTGTTGCTATTTTGGACTGAACAGCAGAAAGTAGAGGAGATAGGTTTTTTCCTAATGTGCTTTCCACTAACACTAGGGGCCCCCAGCCACAGAGCCACATCCTCTGCTGACTTCCTCCATTTTATCTTCCCACCCTTCAAGATTAAAGCACCCAACAGAATTTGCAGACACTACATAAACCACAGTTAGTCACGTGAAGTCTCAAACACACGTCAGAAATAAACCCAAATTACCTTGTGCCAAATACAAACTTAAAATGGGCCCATAAGAGCGCTGCTGTGTCTGGACAGCTATGAAGGATTAAAGCATCTTAGAAAGCGGTAATTGCAAGTCTGTGGATTTTGAGGTTAGCACACCTGAAATACATTTCTAAATCAACAATGTATTAGTTTGGTGGCCCTGAATAGTGTCTTTTAAAAAACATTTATTGTATGTATTTATGTTTATTTTATGTGTATAAGCATTTTGCTTGCATGTATGTCTATGCACCATTGTCCCTGGTGCCAATGGAGGCCAGAAGAAGATATTAGGCCCCCAGGAACTGGAATTACAGATGATTATAAGCTATCATGAGGTGCTGGTATCAAACCTGGGTCCTCTGGAACTGCATCTAGTGCTCTTAAGCACTGAGCTATCTCTCCAGTCCCTTGAATGATGTCACAATCCTCATAAGCAAGTTTTTGAGGGAGATATTAATACTATACATTGTAGATGAGGAAGGGAAGGCTCAGAGAAGTTAAACAGCTAAAGCATGGTCTTACATCCAGTAAGTTGCAGGGCAAGAATTCAAGCACAACCTAGGTGGTAGTTTGAATGCAAATGGGCCCATATGCCCATAGGGAGTGGCACTATTAGGAGGTATGGCTTTGTTGGGGTAGATGTGCCCTTGTTGGAGAAAGTGTGTTGCTAAGGGTGGGCTTTGACGTCTCAGAAGCTCAAGCCAGGCCTAGTGGCTCACTGTCTCTTCCTGTTACCTGCTAATATGAACGTAGAACTCTCAGCTCCTCCTGCACCGTGTCTGCCATGCTTCCCACCAGTGTGAAAATGGACTAAACCTCTGAAACTGTAAGCCAGTCCTGACTAAATGTTTTCCTTCATAAGAGTTGCTTTTGTCATAATGTCTCTTCACAGCAATAGAAACCGTTACTATGACAGCAGTTGGTACCAAGGACTGGGATACTGCTGTGGTAATACTGACCCACTTTTGTTTGGAGGAATGTGTGGGGACTTTAGATTAGAAAAGCATCTGCTCGCAGCCAACCATGGGACTGAGCATGGGTCCCCAATGGAGGAGTTAAAGGACTGAAGGAACTGAAGGGGTTTGCAACCCTATAGGAAGAACAACAGCCAACCAGACTCCCCAGAGCTCCCAGGGACTAAACTACCAACCAAAGAGTACACATGGAGGGACCCATGACTCCAGCTACATATGTAGCAGAGGATGGCCTTGTTGGGCAACAAAAGGAGGAGAGGTCCTTGGTCGTGTGAAGGCTCGATACCCCAAGGTAGGGGAATGCCAAGATGGAGAATCAGGAGTGGGTGTGTGAGGGGGACATCTTCATAGAAGCAATGGAATGGGGGATGGGATAGGGGGTTTTCAGAGGAAAACCAAGTAAGAGGATAACATTTGAAATGTAAATGAAAATATCAAATAAAATATCAAAAGGAAGAAAGAAAGAAAGAAAGAAAGAAAGAAAGAAAGAAAGAAAGAAAGAAAGAAAGAAAGAACAAAAGAAAGAAAGAAAGCATCTGAGTGCTTTAAATTGGGGCTTAATAGGCCACACTAGCAGAAGCATGGAAGACAGTAGTACTGGGTATGATTTGAACTGTGGTAGTCTGGTTTAGAGGCTTCAGAAGAGAAGAATATTGCTATGTTGCTTAGAAATCATTCTTTTGATATTTTGGTGAAGACTGTGGCTGCTTTTTGCCTTTGACCAAAGAGTATGCCTGAGGCTAAATTGAAGAGTTATGGATTAAGTGCTTTGTCATAGGGCATTTCCAAATAGCCTAGCTGTGCTGTGTGGCTAGTAGAGGCCAGTCTTATGCAGATCTATACTGAAAAGGAGCTAGGCAAGGAAAAATACAAAGTGTACAGTTGGAGGAGAAAGGGGGGCACTGGAAAGTGTAAACAGATTAAAGAAAAACCTGATGCTATGTGGAATAAAGGTTGTGGTGACCTCTGAGCAAAACTCTATGCTGCTAAGCTTCCAACTTGGAAAATGAATTAAAGAAAAATGAAAAGGAATTAAGGAAAAGCTTAGAGCCAGGTGTGGTGGTGCACACCTTTGGTCCCAGAACTCAGAAGGCAGAAGCTAGTGGGTCTGAGTTCAAGGCTAGCCTGGACTATAGAGCAAGTGCCAGGATGGCCACTCTTAGGCAGTAAAGAAACGTATCAAAAACAGAAAGCTGGTGAAGATGTAATTGAAAGAGGGGGTCATGTTCCATCTCCATCAAGCAGCAGAACTTTGAAGCTTTGGCCATGTGGTTCTGGCTTTAGAGTCAAGGATACAAGCAAGGGGCTATGGAATCTCCCTCCAAAACTAAGGAAATCCACTGAGCCAAGCATGTGTCAGGGGTGTCCCTGCACAGAGGCCTAGAGACCCATTGTGTGAAGCTGTAAAGGTGAAGCCTGGATTGCCTTGGAGATCTCAAGATGCTAGAGATGCCAGAGTCATGGGATAGCTGCTGAGCAAAGTTACTAACAGGGAGTGGAACCAGCCCAATAGAAAGAAGTGTGTTGCAATCAACAAAGCTGAAAGGAGTTGGAGCTGAAGAGTGCTTTGACATCATACATGGAGATGAAGAATTTGGAGTTTGCCCAGCTGTTTTACAGTCTTGCTTTGGTCCAGTATTTCCCCACTATGCTCCCATCCCTACATTTTGAAACAGTAATATATATCCTGTGCCATTATATGTTGGAAGTATATGGTCTGCGTTTTTGATTTTACAGGAGATTATAGTTAAGAGATTGCATGAGTCTCAGAACAGACTTTTAAACAGTGGACTTTCAAATAGTGCTGATACTGTGATAGAATATGGGGGCTTTTGAAGTTGGACTATGATTATGGCTACAAGCCTATGGGGGCCAAGGAGTGAAATGTGGTGGTTTGAATGAAAATGGCTCCCATAGGGCCCTAGGGAGCAGCACTATTAGGAGGTGTGCCCTTGTTGGAGTATGTGTGGCTTTTTTGGTAGAAATGTGTCACTAGGGGTTTCAGATGCTCAAGTCAGGATCAGTGTTATTCTCTCCTTCCTGTTGCCTGTCAATCCAGGACCATGTCTGCCTGCATACTGTCATGTTTCTCACCATGATGATAATAGACTGAACCTCTGAATTGTAAGCCAATCCCAATTAAATGTTGTCCTTTATAAGAGTTAGCATGGTCGTGGTGTCTCTTCACAGCAGTAGAAACCCTAACTAAGGCAACCTGTCTATCCAACTTAGCTGATCATGCTACACATATTTCCATGGTATTACCTCAGTAAATTTGGAGCCTGGGGCCCAGATTCCACTGCTGGAAGAAAAGTGGCTCTCAGATCCACTCAAAGCTCCAAGGGCACTACTTCCTCTAGGCAAAGTTCTGGAGATAGGAGATGTCTGTGGAGAAAGAGAAAAGCTTGAGGGGTTTGGCATGCTAACATATAAATAGAAAACTGTCTACTATCAAAATAATGATGGTATCCTTGGGTGTGTTAAATAAATACACATGGCAGCCAACACTATGTGTTGGCCATATAACATAGTTAAATGCCTATTTATATATTGTATTATAAATTTGAGATTTAAGATAGCCCTGTGAGATAGAATTAATTGATAAGCAGGATCAAATTCCTCCCTCTTTTGAGGAGGGGGCAGGATAGAAAAATAAATAGTATTCTAATCAGACTGAAGTTAAATTCATCGTTACCTTCAGTGATCTGCTTCTCTGGGACTCTGGAGAAGAGTGTAGCTTGCCTTCTGTTTTTTCAGGCTCAGGATCCGAACAGAAAATGCTGTCATGGGATATGGTCTTGGCTCCCAGGCCGCTCTTAGGTCTATGTGGACAGGAAAAGTCTTGTAAAAGCAGTGCAAGGGATTAATAATTGAAGGGCAATGTATTTTCATAACATAGATACCATAGAGAGCTCAGAAGGATGCAGAGATGCAAGTGTGCTGACACAGAAAGCCATTTCTGAGATGGAGAGTGAGAATCAAAAAAATAGTATTATACCCATTCAACATACACACATCTCATACACACAAACACACATACACTCATACACACATACACACACATACATACATACATACATACATACATACATACATACATACATAGTTTATGTTCAGAAAAATGTCTGAGAGGTCATTAGTGGTGAGACTATTAGTGGTGAATCCCTCTGAGGAAAGATCTGAAAGAAATGAGAGGGATTTTCATTTTCTACCTTGTGCCTTGGATTAATTTTAATGTTTAAAAAATTATTTGTGTATGCTGGTCTTTGTTGTGGTTCATAGTCATCATAAAAGCAATGAGGGGTATATGAGAGGACTTGGAGAGATGAGAGAGAACAGAGAAATGATGTAATTATATCATAATCTCCAAAAATAAAAGAAATACATTATTTGTATATATTTTACAGGAAAATTCTACTGAGATGGTTTAGTTATCATACAATTTGTCCATATAACATACAACTCCATAGTGACAATCTTGAGAAATGGAAGGGTTATTAAAAATCTTTCACACTCAAATCTCCCTTGAGTGTTTTTTATTTTGATTTGTTTTGAAATTCAAGAATCTGCCCAGATACTGTCTTTTCATTTTTACATGTATTTATTTAATGTGTGTGTGTGTCTGTCTGTCTGTCTGTCTGTCTTCTGTCTGTCTTCCTGCCTGAGTACATGCTTGCCCACATATAGAGGTCAGAGAGAACAAATTTGGGGAGTCAGTTCCCTCCTTTCACCATGTAGGTCCCTAGAATGAAATTCGGGTTGTAAGCAGCTTTACTCATTGAGCCATCTAACAAGCTCCAAGATAGAGGGTTTTTTTCTTAGTTGTTTTTACCCCTTTGTTTACAAGACCTTAAAGATACATTTATCCTATTTTCCAAATCATCCTTATGCATCATTCGTATGTTCCTTCCCTGGATCAATTAGAAAGGCTTTCCAATCAGGAATGGGACCAGCTTGATCCCAAGTGTGTTGAAACAACTTGGAGAAATGTTAGAAACAAAAGAACAGCAAATGGCACTAAAGATACCCTTGGGGACATGGTAATATGTTTTTCAGCCATTCGACATGCAAGTGTGGATGCATGCCCATGAAAATGGGGAATGATGTCAAATACTTGTGTAAGAAACAAAGGAATGGGAGGAGAGAAGACGGGAAGAGAGCGAGCACCAGCAGCAGGCTAGTGCTGCAGCACACAGGGCTCTTGCTCCCTCTGTTTTGCTGCATCTCAAGTTGCCTCCAATGGAGTTCCTTGTTACATGAACTTGTCACCATCTCATGTTCAGGGCCCAAGTCCAGACAGCCTAACAACAGGGCACTTGTTTGTCCTATAGCCCCAGCTGTTTCTCTAGTCACCATTTTATGATGGTTGCTTTAAGCACAGTTTCTTTTTTTTTTTTCTTTTGATTAAAAAGCCTGTTCTTTTAAAATTTACTTATTATTTTATTCTTTGAGAATTTCATACATATATTCTATATTCTTTATTCATATATTCTATATTATTATTATATTATTCATATATTCTTTATTCATATATTCTATATTCTTTCATTTAGTTTATTTTTTGTTAAAATATAATTACATCATTTTCCCTTCCCCCATCTTCCCTCTAACCCCTCCCATGTCCTCTCCCTCTCAAATTCATGGCCTTTTTTTTTTTTTTTTGGTTTTTTCGAGACAGGGTTTCTCTGTGTAGCCCGGGCTGTCCTGGAACTCACTCTGTAGACCAGGCTGGCCTCGAACTCAGAAATCCGCCTGCCTCTGCCTCCCAAGTGCTGGGATTAAAGGCGTGCGCCACCACCGCCCAGCGGCCCTTTTCTTTAATTACTATTGTTACATATATAAATAAATATATGAATAAGTATAAAAAACATAACCTGTTGAGACCATTTCCTGTTATGTGTGTTTTCAGGGTTGACCACTTAGGATTCAATAACCAAACAGTATTTACTCCCCCTCCCCCTCCAACTCTTACTATTCTTTCCCACTTCTCCCTCTCCTCTTCATGTCCCCTTTTTAAATTCACTGTCTCCAATTAGTGTTTCCAATATACACATGGGTGTGGGGCCACCCACTGGGACACAGTTAACCTACCAAAGGTCACATCTGTTAAGAAAACTGAGATTCTTTAGTAGCCATCAACTGCCAATAGCTCCTCATGTAGTGGTAGAACCTCATGGTCCCCTCCTCCACTCATGCTAGAATGGTGACTGCAAAGCCCTGGTTTTTTAAGTTGTGACTTGCAATCCTCTATGGGTTTATATACTCGTAAACATGCAATGATGAAAAACTAATTCAGAATCAATTGCAAAACAAATGATGGGTGTTTCTGGCAGGGTTCATCCATGCTGTATTGTGAACTTTCACTGCAACCTTGGTTCTGAATACATAACCCATGCACTCTGCACTCTGAATGCCAATGAAACACTTTGGTTTTTTTCTACAGTGTTTTTCTACACTTATGGAAACATAATGGCTCAATTATAAGAAAGACAATATTATCTTACTATCATACCTAAACAGGGAAATATTAAACCACTATATTTTTGGATTATACTGTGTTAAAATGTTTGGTTTTGTCTGTTTCTTTGTTTGTTTGTTGCATGAAACAAGGTCTCATCATGTAGCCTTGGATAGCCTGGAACTTTCTATGTACACCAAACTAGCCTCAAACTCCTAATGATCACCCTGCCTCTACCTGTAGAGTGCTGGCATTATAGGCTTGTGCCACCACACCTAGCTGGCTATAAGTGTTATGACTTGCGGTGGTTTGAATTTGCTTGGCCTTTAGGGAATGGTACTGTTAAGAGGTATAACCTTGTAGAAGGAAGAGTGTCACTGTTGGGGCTTTGAAACTCTGAGTGTGGAAAAGCCAGTCTTCTCCTGTTTGCCTTTGGAACAAGATGTAGAGCTCAGTGTGATGGTTTGTATATGCTCAGCCCAGGGAGTGGCACTATTAGAAGGTGTGACCCTGTTGGAGTAGGTGTGTCACTGTGAGTGTGGGCTTTAAGACCCTCATCCTAGCTGCCTGGAAGCCAGAATTCTGCTAGCAGCCTTTAGATGAAGATGTAGAACTCTCAGCTCTGCCTGAACCATGTCTGCCTGCACACTGTCATGTTTCCTGCCATGACGATAATGGACTAAACCTCTGAACTATAAGCCAGTCCCAATTAAATGTTGTCCTTTATAAGAGTTGTTTTGGTCATGGTGTCTCTTCACAGCAGTGATTGTTTAGTTGGATTAAAAAGCCTGAACTCACTTCCAAACACCTGTTTAGCATTCTCTAAGGTCTTTGTCCTAGCATATTAAGCAAGGGACAAAAACCAGGAGTGATCGTCAGGCTCTTAAGTTATACTTTATTTAACTTATGCTCCTTGCAAAACTATCTCTCCTTCCTTACCTGCTTTGGATCTCTCTCGACATTTCTTAATGTGGCAAATACAGCAGAGTTAATGAACCATTTTGGAGTGTGAAGTTACAATCTTTGTAAAAATAGCCATTATCAAGTTGCAAAAACAATGCAGGCTAAACCAGACAGACTTTCCATCCCCCACCCCTCTGGTTTAGACAGGATACTTATGATCTTACTTTGAGACAATGTCCTACAATGGCATTGCTTGTACGGTATGAAATAAGCCCTTCTGTTGTTGTGAAATAGCCCTTGGCAAGGCTATCTGAAAGTCCTTATGGTAGGTGCACTCATTAAAGAACCATACATACTTCAGTGTCATCATGTCATGGGAAGTATTTGGGGGAGTATTGGGAGAGACTTAGCATGGCAGAGTCTCAGAGGATGGCTAGTGAACTCTGTGCAGTACCTCTAGATGTCTGCAGTTTAATGTTATGAGAACTGGTCTAAGAAGTGCTCCATAGAGGGATCTGATCCAGGGATAGCTGTAGGTACAGGGTATCCCAATGAAAAGAAATAGAATGTTTAAGTCAGAACATCACATATAAAAAATGTGAATGTGTGTGAGTGGCTGAGAAACAGCCTTCCTCATAGCTCTGTGACCACCCAGTGTCCTGAGGGGGAGTGAAAGATGGATTGAGCTGGCTAGCTTGTTTGTGTGCTTTTGCAGCAACAAAAGATTCTATACTTAAACTCGTGTATGCTAAAAATGCTCCTCTTCCTGAGATTTTATTATCCAGATCTGCAACCTAGGGGTGAAGCAAGCAAACTAGGCCAAAAGACTAAGCTCCTGCATGACATGTACCCTCCTGATGTTATGAAATGGGCCACAAGCTCCTCATGAGCAGTAAGCCCTGAGTATGATTGTTCTACTTGCTTATGCCTGCTCTGGATCCAGCCCCACCCCCAGCCCCAGCTTCTGACCCAGGCTGGGCTTACTTGGGCTCCACATGCACTTCCACAACTGGCTGCAGAGAAGACACACTGACATTGCTGCTGGAAAACCTTGGCTTTAGCAATGTCCCTTCCGGGATTTCTTCCGGTTCTTTCTTCTTCTTCTTGCGGAAAAAGCTCTTAAAGGCTTTAAACTTAGATTTCTTCTTTCCTGGAAGTGAGAAGTGGATGTGAGGCTAAGTGTGATGGAGGAAGTGAAGGGAGAAGAGAGGTGGAACTATAGTGGCAAGAAGAGGCTGGTGATCCCAGGTGCCTTGAAGATTTCACCTCTGGTACCCATCTCACTAGTTACTTGTTTGAGACACCCTTAGAAACTTATTAAGCAAGTGTCTGAATTGCAGTGCGAAGTAGCAACCCAGGCTACAGCTTGGGGTCATAAGGCAGCCTCAATTCAGGCTAAACTCATAAGATACCCACTTGCTTGTCAATTTCAATGACTGAGAAAGCTCCTCTGCATCTTATTTTGGGGCCTTCATCCTTGTACCTTTTTATTTTTCTATTTTATTTTGTCTGAGTTTATTGAAGGGAAAGCTCGGGATGTCACTATATAGACCAGCTGGTCTTTAAAATCCTGATTCACTTCCCTTAGACTCCCAATGCTGATATTACAGGTCTGTGCTATTCACGCTCCACAGGTGGCCTTATCTTTATTTTTTAAAATGCTTAAATCTAGGAAATTGGGTGGGGGGTTGCATACTCTGTAGCCTGGAGTTCCTGCCTGTGCAGCTAGAGGGCTGGTATAGCAAGCATGTGCTACCACCCTGCATTTGGCCTTCTTTTTAATCTTTTGATTTCTTAAATCTAGGAAAGTGTAGGGATTCAAAACAAAATAAAGCAAAGCAAAACAAAAGAAACCCCCGTAGCCCAAGCTGTGCAAAACCTCTGTATCCTCCAGTCTCCACTCCCTTAGTGCCTACAGGCCTGTGCCACCACCTGGACCTGACTTTGTCTTTTAATGTTTTAATTTTGTAAATCCACGAAATTCTAGGGGTTAAAGAAGCAAAGACCTGAAACTTTCAATCCTCCTGCCTCCATACCAAGAGTACTGCTATTGCAGGCCAGTGCCACCTCCTCTGCATTGTCTTTTAAAGTTCTAATTTCTTAAATCTGTAAAACTGTGGGGTTTACAAAAATGGGGTCTCACTATGTGGTGGAAGACAACCTCTCACTCTTGAGCTGCCTGTCTCCAAACCTAGGTTCTAGTATTATATAGCCTGTGCTGCCGACCCAAGCAGTGCCTTCTCTTTTAATCTTCTAATGTTATTTTTTTAAGATTTATTTATTTTTTATTTATATGAGTACACTGCAGCTGTCTTCAGACAAACACTAGAAAAGGGCATCAGATCCCATTACAGATGGTTGTGAGCCACCATGTGGTTGCTGGGAATTGAACTCAGGACCTCTGGAAGAGCAGCCAGTGCTCTTAACCACTGAATCATCACTCTTCTAATGTTTCTTAAGCTATGAACTTGTGATGCTTCTTTAAAAGGTCTCAATACGTAACCTAGGCTAGCTTCATACACTTGGCCCTCCTTCCTCTACACCTTAAGTGCTGATATTACAGGCCTGGACTTAACCTTCTCATTTCATGTTTTAATTTTTTTAAATCTAGGGAATCATGTGTGTTTCTTTTCTAATAGGCATCTCTATGTAGCCTAGGCTGTTCTTAAACTCCATCCTCTGGCCTTAACCCCATCGGGGCTGGTATTGTAGGCCTGTAGGCCTGTGCCAACACCCCAGGCATGACTATCTCTTTAAACCTTTTAAATGTTGTAAGTTGAGGAAATTGTGGGTATTAAAAACAACAGGGTCTCACTATGTAGCCTAGGCTGCCCTCAAATTTGGGATTCTCTTACCTCCACACCCAGAGTGTAGGTATAGCAAGCCTGTGATCCCACCCCAGGCCTGACCTTATCTTTTACTTTTAATTTTTTTTTAATCTAAGAATTTGTGATGGTTTTAAAAAGGAAAAAAAAAAAAAAAAAACCTGAGTCTTACTCTATAGCCCAGGCTATCCTCAAACTTTTGATCTTTCTCCCTCCACATCTGGAGTTTGGTATTCTGGGCCTGTGCTCCCACCTCAGGCTTGGCTCCATCCTAGTAATGTACTGTAGGCCACCACTGCAGACTAAGTCTTCTCTTTTAGTTTTCTTTTTTTTTTAATCTTGGAAATTGTGGTTGTTTAAAAACTAAGGTCTCATACTGTAGCCCAGGTTGGCCTGGAACTCCCAGTTCTCCTCTCTACATACCCTGAGTGCTGCTGGCATTGCTAGCCTGTGCCACCACTCAGGTTAGCTCTTGTTATTTAAGTTTCTAGTTTTAAAAATCAAAGCTGTGAAGGCTTTTCTTTTAAAAAGGAGAAAAAAAAACCAGAGTCTTACTGTGTAGATTAGACTGCCCTCAAACTCTTCATCCTCTTGCCTCCACCTTCAAGTGCTAGTATTCTAGGCCTTCATGACAAATCTTTTAATCTAACTTTTTAAATCTATGAAACCATGACGTGTTTTGTTCAAGGGTTTTGCTATGTAGCGTAGGCTGGCCTCAAATTGTTGAGCCACCTGAATTCACACTAAGAGTATGGTATGCAGGTGGGTGCCACCACCCCAGATTTGACTTTCTTTTTTTTTTTTTTTTTTTTTAATTTTTTAATTTCTTAAATCTAGGATACTATAGAGTTTAAAAGAAAACAGGGTTTTGTTAGTATTCTGTCTAAACTCCACCTCCACAGTTACCTGGCAATGACCAGGTATGCTCCACCCCCACAGCCGTCTGCGGCCGGGTATGCCCTCCCTACAGTTATAAAAGGGGTTGTCTGGCCCCTCCTCTTCCTCTTGCGCCTGTGACCCGTGCACCCTCTCCCCTTCCCCCTCTCTCCACGTGGTCATGGCCGGCCTCCGTGGAACCCTCTGGACTGACGTCATCTGTTCAAGCTGCTGCACAGGTTTCACTTCATAGATGAAGCTGCCTTTATACCCTGAGTGCTGGGATTATAGGACTGAGATTTATGTGTGCAGTTCTAATTGCTAGAATCACATTTGCAGTTTGGGGCGAAAAACTCTTTCCCTGCTAGCCCTTTGTGGAGAAATGCCCTCCCTGGTCTGCACTCTTAATCTTTTGGGTGAAGAGAAAACACTCCCACCGCGGCCATTTTGAATCAGTTTCTGAAACCAACCTGAGCCAGTACGAGCCAGTTTGAGCCGGTCTGAGCCAGCTCCGACACACCAATCACAAATGCCTTCCTGCCCTTAGAGAAGAGTTGGGCCGAGCAGAGAATAATCTGCTACACTTCCCCCATCTGCTTTCCAAATACAGAGACCTACTTACTACCCCCTTTGCTTCAAAATCCCAGAATGGGAGACAAAAAAGCAAAACCAGAGATTTCAGAGTTGCAAACCCACTTCTTAGGAACCAGCAAAGACAAGAGAGAAGCATCAGCAGCCAGTAGCTCCATTTGTAATACAACCAGCAAACATGGAACAGCTGAGTGAACCTACTAATCAATTGGTACTAATACTAATATTAAAAACAGTGGTAAGGCTGTGAAACCACATTTGCCAAACATACTCATGACATGAGCAGACAAAATCACACTGGCACACACTTTATACTCCTAAATTAACAAGATGACTTGTGTGCTGGCTTTTCAATATGCACAGATTTCTGGTTTTCCCTTGTTTTTCATTCTTCGAAGGGAAGAAATAACTTACTTTCCCAGAAAGATTCATAATACTTTAAACAATGCACATCACATCTCGTTCCACCAGGGGCACTAATGGGTAAGAGACGTTTCCATTGTACCGGGTGCTAGTTGCTGTATGAGTGTGGGCTTTGAATAGCGTTGCCAGCAGGGATTTGGGACAGCACAAAGAAACCAAACTGGCAAACATGGTGTGCTGGATGCTCACTGATCCTAAGCAGTGGCTTAGAAGAAGGGCACCATCTTAAACAGTAACCAGTTGATAGATACACACTTTTGAAATCCTAATACAATCAAAGATGTTGACCAGAGAGTGCCTTGCCTCCCGGGTCTCTGGGTACTCTCTAGAGGGTCCCCCACCTCCCACTCTCCGAGGCTGCATATTTCCATTTATTTTCTTGTCACTCTGGGCTTCTCTCCAGTCCCCTCCCCCCATATCTGATCCTGTTCCCCTTTTCCCCTCCCTCTCCCTTCTCTCTCCCAGATCCCTCCCTCCCTCTGCCTTCCATGATTATTTCCTTCCCCCTTCTAAGTGGGGTTGAAATCTCACTTGGGCATTTCTGCTTGTTACACCTTTTATGGTCTGTGGGTTGTGTCCTAGGTATTCTGGGGTGACCTTGGCCAAAATGCCCAACATTGGGCAAAGGGAACTCAAAGATTCCACCTCCAGTAGATAGGTCTCAAGTGGAGGGACAGGGTTACTAACCCATAGTCAAAAATCCTGACCCACAATTGTTCCTGTCTAAAAGAACTGCAGGGACATGGAGAAGACACTGAGGGAAAGGTGGTCCAATGACAGACCCAACTTGGGATACATATGGGGTGGTGGGGCACCAAGGCCTGACACTATTACTGATGCTATGATGTGCTTACAAACTGGAACCTGGCATGGCTGTCCTCAGAGAGCCTCTACCAGCAGCTGACTGAAGCAGACACTTATGCCCAACCTTTGAACTGAAGTTGGGGACCCCTATGTTGAATTAGGGGAAAGATTGAAGAAGCTGAAAGGGAGAGTGACCCCATAGGAAAACCAGCTGACTCAACTAACTGAGACACCAGGGAGCTCCCAGAGACCGAGCCACCAATCAGGAGTATACACAGGCTGGTCTGAGGCCCCTGGAACATTTGTATCAGAAGTCTACCTGGTCTGGCCTCAGTGGGAGAAAATGTGCTTATTCCTGGAGAGACTTGAGGCCCAGGGAAGGGTGAGGCCTGGTGAAGGGAGCACCCTCTCAGAGGCAAGGGGGAGGAGGAATGAGATGAGGAACTGTGGGGGTGGACTGAGAGGGGGTAACAACTGGAATGTAAATAAATAAAATAATTTAAATTTAAAAAATTGCTGGCCAGATATTTGGGTATTATAAATACACCTTTCAAATTTAGTTTTTGCAAGGGTTGCTTTTAAATTTCTAGAAGATGATCCACAAAATGCTGGTTTTTCAGAAGCCACTGAAAATACAAAGTGTAGGTAGGCAGATAGGTGTAAAAACTCACCTTTATACCCAGCAGTATTTAAGTCACCTATACGCCTATAACTCATGTCACCACAAGGTGTCGCTATTGTAGCCAGCGACACATCTATCTGGCTTTCTCTAACAAAGCCATTGATTTCTATGTTCAATCCAATTTCCAAACAACAAGCAATTTTCAATATCATTACACAACAAAGACCAGAATGAACGTGTCACGTGCCACGAAACAGCCTCCAGAAGAAATCCCAGCTAAATCCAGTGAAGAAATTGTTGCCACTGTTTCCTGTGTTTGCTTCTATCATCATGCACATGGGCATTGAATTTAGCTTTAACATGGTTAACAGGGTCTCTGAGACCCTGCTAACCACCAAGGAAGACTAGGTTGAATTTAGCTTTAACATGCATAATATAAAATGAAGACCTTGTTCTTTTGCCTTGCTACTTAGGAAACACACACACACACACGTCTAACTTTTCCTCTCTTCCATCTCTAAATGGCCATTTTATTCTCTGGCCAGCACTAGTTCAAACAAAATTATAATCTTTTGAAAATTCTAGAGAATAGATCAAAACCATTTTCCCTCTCCCCGCCCTTCATCAAGACTTCTGCAGTGCTCCCTCTTCTGTAGGCCTCAGTCAGTTGATGACGTCATTAGGCCTGCTTTGATGAGGAGTCACTTCACTCATTCATTCGTTCATCCACTCATTCATCCATATATCCATTTCTTAAATATTCTGGAGTGTCTAATAACTCTCTGAGACCCTGCTAACCACCAAAGATCAAGGGCCCTCAAGGCTCCAAGGGCAAGTTCAGTACCTCACACCTCACACATTCAGTGAACTTAGGCCTACAGGAAGCCAGGAGGAGGTTCCACTCTCCACCTTTCTAGATAGACAGTCTTTTGAGTCATACAGGAAAAACACTCAATGAATGAATGAAAAAAAAAACCAAGCTAATTAACTGTTACACCTGGTTCTGTCTTCAAAGTCACCTCTTACTGTGTCTCATAGTTCCTTTTCTGAATGTGCTTTTGGAAGAGAAATGGTGAGGGGTGTGGCCCATTTTAAAATTAAGTTACATGCATAGTTAAAAACTTCACAATGAAACCCATTATTTTGTATAATTAATAAAACTAATAATAAAAAAGGAAAGCATAATCAGTTTTTGTAGTTTATAATTTATCTCTCCATTTCAATCATTCCACTCAGGTTCAGCTGTCTCTCATGGATAAATGAACAACTTAGCTAATGAACACACATTTGAGGAAGACTTGCAAATGAGATTTATTTTAATCTAATATTTTTATTTTAATTAGCATACAAAGTATTAGGTTTCATTATGGTGGTTTCAAATGACGTTTTTGTTGGTGATTCTCCTCCCATTTCATCTTGCCATCCGGTTGTCCCCACCCCTTCCACTCCCAGCAGCCTCCTCCATTCCCAACACCTCTTCCCCACCCCCCACATCATGGCTGCATTCCTGCAGTCACACCCACATATGCATAAACATTACAAGCTAGGACGGCATATGAGACCTTTCATAATCTGAATTTAGATGCTTGTGGTGGCCTCTTGTTTCTATCCCCTTTACTCCTCATTACAAATCCTTCCCTGGTTGAATCTGAATTGCTGTCTGCATTGAAACCTTAATGGAATCGATGACACTGTGGTTCAGTTCTGGTTATTCTTTCTGAATAAACAGAAATACCTCTACCTTAGAGAATAAACGCTTCTGCAAAGATTTCAGACCTTTCAGCTCCTCCCCTCTCATGCCCCGCCCTCCTTCATCCCGCCATCTTCTCTAGGCCTAGCAGCCTCCATTTTGTTTTCATGTCACGTGATTTCTATTACATTTTTTTCCCACGTCATCCCTCCCTTAAGACCTCTCCCCCTTTTCCCTTTCTAATGGTCTTTATGTATATATGACTGAGATCTTTTTCCTGATAGCAGTACACAGTAAATCTGGTTCTAGTCATTAAGGTTTCATTGGGTGACTTACCCTCCTCGGTGACTTCCAAACCTTCCATACTGCTGGACACTTCACTTAATGTCTCAGCCATGATATCTCACTAAAATCCAGAACAAAGGAGGGAAATATGAGTCCTTTGATATATAGGATACCAAAAAAAAATCATCACACCTTGTTACTTACCTTTTATCCTTAAACTATTCAAGAAAAGACACACAAACGCAATTGCCCACTTAGGGTAGACATCATCTCTTTTAAAAGTACAGTAATCCTAATAATAGACAAGTACATGGATATACAGGATGTCTTGCCTAGGGCTGGTAGGGAGAGGGCGTTGCCAGGAGGGATGGATGAGGAATCACTGTGACACTTGTAGCCATCTTTGTGAACATGGCAGTACCTTCCCAGCACTCAAACTTACAAAAGACAAGGGGAGGACAAAGAAAAGGGGGTATTTTGACACCCCTGCACCTCAATGCCACTGTGAGAAACAGTTCTGTTTAACCCGAGTTCGTCTGAAATTGTTCTTGAATACATGCCTCATTTTCTTCAATGGATCCTAAATGTCCCGCGAACATCACCAACAGGAACTACTCACGCTGTCAGGTAGGACAGGTGGAACATCTCTCCTCCTCACCACATTGGCAATCACAATAAAATGAAAATTAGAAGTCCAACTGGCTTACAAAGAAGGCTGCAAATCCTTTCCTGTTACCTCCCCATATTTCCTGGTCTTGTTAAACACGAAATCTAAGCGGTTTTTTTTTCTACTTACTCTTATTGTGGCTTCGCTCGAAGTTCTCCTGTGCTCTTCCCAGCGAGAGCTCCAAGCCACCCGCCTTGGTCCGCACAGCAGAACTGCTCTGGCTAAAGCCAGCAGTCCCAAAGCACCTCTATGCCTCCTGTCCCCCTTTTAAAAAACATTTGTATCAACTTCTGTTCAGAACAGCACACTCCCCTAATTTTCCTCTTTTCTTATTGGCTAGTCCTTCTCAGGCTCCTCTAATGGCCCATTGTCCTAGCCCTGGTTTTGAAACATAGCATTTGGGCCTTTGTCCTTGGCCCTCTTCTTAATCAACAATAAAGTCCTAGCTCAGCAAATGTTAAGAGAAGCACAATTGTACGTCACATGCCCAATTAAAAATTCTCTGGTAACAACACTTTAAAGAGAAACCCTGAAAAAGGGTGAAAAAATTTTTAATAAGATATTTTATTGGATCCGATTTAAACAAAATATTATTTCAACATTCCTGGAATGACTCACTATGAAGTATTAATGGTATATTTTACATTCTTCTTGTCACACTAAACTGTCACACTGGTCACATTAGCCCTTGCTCTGCTTAAACTCATTCACCAACTTTTTGCTGCGTGAAGGTTAAATGCCTTTCTATATATTCTGGGGCCCACTTGCTCCTCTGTCTCCCAAAAGCCCCCTGTACTCCTATACCGAGAGTCACGAGCCATTACCGAAACATACTGTCGTTTTGCTTTATCTGAACTGTACACAGCCTGTCTGTCATGCCTGGAATGCCATCTTTCTAAATGCTTATTCCCTTAAGTTCCCTCACATTCTTTGTGACTCGAACCCCCATGTCTATTCCCATCATGCTCTTTACCATTTGTATATACATCTTCTATAGCTGCCATCACCCGGTGGACAGGGACAACATTTTGCTTATCTGAATACCAGCATTCCCTAGTAGTACCAAGCACACGAAGCGTTCCCTCCATGTGGTTGGTAAGGATGGATGCAGGAGTACACAGAGCAAGGTACTGGAGGGCAAGGTCTGAATCAAGACAAAGTGCTCCTCTTGTTTAAATGAATGGGAACCATTGAGACACATTCCAAGTAAAGAACTTCTTTGCATGAAGTTCTACGAGAAGAACTGGTAAGACAAGTAAGGAAAGACAAAACATATTTTTATACAGATGCCTTCATGTAAAGTGGTCATTAGCAAGTCTGTTTGCCCCAGCAAAGATATGAAATTGTATTATTGATTCATTTTTAAAAATACATGCTGGACTGAAATGTACCTCAGCAGAGAGGCATGAGCACAACCCTGAATTTGAGCCTAGCAACACACACACAGAGAGACACACACAGACACACACACACACACACACACACACACACACACACTAATGAAAATGAAAAATGCACGTTTTCTCTCCCCTGTGCCAACCTGGGGCTACCCTCCCCTTCTTCCTGTCTCACTAAAAGGTTGTGAATTCTTTGAAGGTAAAACAAAGGAAGAAGGCCTATCTTTCAGGCTTGATGAAGTTGTTTAACCATGGCCCTGTTCAGGTTCAAGGATTCAGAAAACTGCTTGCCAGGTCCGTCTCCTTTCCAGAATGGAGAATGTTATTGTGATGCAGTTAGCCTTATGTTGTCAAAACCATTCAATAGCCTCCCAGGGCGAGGGAAAGCATTCCAATTGGTTGTCCAGTGCCAAAGAGTCAACACTGAAAACAGTACATGAACTCAACAGATTGTGTTTAAGAATATATGTACATATACACACATATATGCATGCCATAACAATTAGTGAACAAGGATGCCATGAATTTAAGGAGGCCAGGGAACAGTATAAGGGAGGGTTTGAAGAAAGGAAAGGGAAGGGAGAAATGTAGTATTAAATTAAAATCTCAAACATTAAAAAAAATAGCCATTTGGTTATTTGCTATTGACCTTAACAGAACCACTTGTCATAGTGAGTGGCAGAGAATGGCAGTGTCTCATAGCTGAGAGCAACCTTTGGTTAACAGCTCTCAAGAAATCAGAGACCCTATAGGTGTTGTCGTGGTGGTGAGTGTCTGTAATCCCTGCACTCAGAAGGCTGACGCAGGAGCAAGGCTTGAGCTCAGAAACTTGGGTTAACCTCAGTGTAAGGGTTTTGATATTAAGTGTTCCCTCGAAGGCATTGTTGAAGACCAGCTTGCGGAGAGAATAATTAATCCCAGCACATGGGAGGTAGAGTCAGGAACATTTCTGTGAGTTCAAGGCCAGCCTGTTTTATAGAATGAGTTCCAGGATTACTTTGAGAGGATAGATAGATAGATAGATAGATAGATAGATAGATAGATGGATGACTGGAACTCATGCCTGAGGTTTTTTGTTTGCTTGTTTTTAGTTGTTCATTTGTCATGGTTAATGGTATTATAGTTACTAACACTCAATAATACATGAGTTGGGAGAAGTGAATCTCTCAAAAAAGTAGGGTGGGAACCTGAGTAGAAGAAAGAGAAACGGGTTGTAGGTGTGGGCTCTGAATTTCCATCAGCTACTTGGAATCTGTGGGATTTGACTCAGTTCTTCCCTTCCCTTACAGTTCCAGAGACACCAGAGAGCAGAGTCAGCAACTGGGACTAGGGAGGGGAGGGAGGCACTGGAAACCAGCCATACATACCCCCACCCCGGGACCTTGGATATGGAGACAAAAAACAGGATGAGAAAGCAGTCAGAAACCTGGTCCCACGCTGGATCATCTGTACCCTTTGTGAAACAATTTGAAACTTTTTGGTTTCATATTAAGAAACTTTAGCCCACAGTGTGCCCGTTGGAAGACACAATCTGCGAATCACCTCGTGGTCTCCACAAATAGCCTTTGTTCTCTCAGCTCTGTCTGGTGGGAATTCGAGTGGTCTCTGAATAAGCTTCATCTTAAGGTGGGGGTATTGGCCTAAGGAGAGGAGATTCTGCTATCCTCAGTGGGTGCATGTCCAATGAAATAAAAATAGCTCCCAGAAAATGAGATTCCTGAACCTTCTTCATTGGGGTGATACTTGTAAGCCAGTTGGACCTCTAATTTTCTTAGACCTTAAATCCATAGGCATTCTTTCAACTGTGAAAAGGGGCAGCTGCTACCTCACGTAATAAGCAGGATGATCTGAAGGCACTCTGCATCCAAATGTCTTCCTTTACCCATGTCACTGCCTTCTGCCTTCTTTTGCCTTAAATAGCTACTAGTAGACCTGTTCCCTTGAACCATACAGCCTAGTCATCAGGGCCTCCTCCCCTGAGCACACCCAGATTCTGTGTGAATGCATACTATGTGCTTGGATCTGTTTTAGATGCCATGGAGGCAATAGCAAAAGAAATACTGAATGTGTGCTGTTTACTGGCCACTGATCACGTGCTGACACAGAAGTGTTTTGCTCAAAAACATCACCAAATCCTCAGGCCTTTCCTGTGAGGTATATGCTATTTATTCTCACAGCCCATAGGTATATGGAAGCTGAAAGGCTAAGTAATTCGCCATGCTCACATGGTAAGTATATGGCACATACAAGTTATGAAGTTAGAAGTAGAAGCTAGGACTTCAGAATGCTAAATAAAATGTTCTGCTCCCTGATGGCAGAAGAAAAGAGAAGAGGAGAGAGACAGACAGACAGAAAGAGACAGAGAGACAGAGAGACAGAGAAAGAGAGGCAGAGAGAGAAAGAGAGAGAGAGAGAGAGAGGGAGAGAGAGAGAGAGAGAGAGGGAGAGAGAGAACATGAGAGGACATGACTCTGACCCAGGAAGAAGGAAGTAGAGGCATGAGGTGTGTGAATTCAAGGCTACATAGTAGGTTTCAGAACAGTGCCCTTTAGAATGATACCCTGTCTCCAAGAAACCCTATCCTAGTTTGTTCTCTGTTGCTGTGATGAACACCATGGCCAAAAGCAAGTTAGAGAGGAAAGGGTTTATTTCAACTTACACTTCCCAGGTCACACTCGTCACTGAGGAAAGTCAGGGCAGGTGTTTTTAACATGAGTACCTGCATGGACCAGTATGTTAGAAAGGGACCAATAGAGGTGAGGAGGAGAGGCTTTAAGGGAGAAAGAACAATAGAACATTTGTCATGTGCGGGTAAAGTCAGGTAATAATGTGAGTAGAAAGGTTTAAGTTAGGGTGTGATGGAAGACACAAGGGGCTGGGATTAAACAAAATGAAACTTGTATGGAAAATCTACATGGAAACCTTCTGGTAAGATAATTAAAAATACAACTTTAAAAAAGAGATGTGTCCTGTGTGGGTGGATGATACTGCTTCGAGAAACCATATTGTTTAAGAAAAATCCCAGTGCCAAGTATAGGATACCTCCCTATGAGGGCAGGTATAGGAGACCCTAACGGTTCCCAAAGCAATACAAACTATTATCATTGTTCTTGGTTTCCTATTAGAACTAGATGGTAAGATTCTACTGCTGAAGACATACATACTTATGTTTTTGGAACTTACCTGGAAGTTTCTTTCCTAGTAGGTAGTTTTCATAGCAAGGAGAGTTACACAGGCTGCTGGAGGAGAAAAGTCATTGATATTCTTCCCTAGATGTAAATTCTATGGGTGACAATATCAACCAGACAGGGACGATGTGTCCCCCTGGCTCAATAGCGACATGACTGTTTTCAGGGTAACCAACCACCACTTGATTGGCTGGATATAAGGTTCATTCCACAGGAAGAATTCAGATATAGTACTATAAACCTGGCCAAAAGCTCATGGCTGGGGATGTCATAAGCCCTAGAAGGAAATCTACCATTATTGTTTTGATATTGGTCATGGTGTCAACATGATCACAATATATTGTATGATAAATTAATTTAAAAGGTTGGGTTTTTTTTTTTTTCTTTTAAGAAAAAAATACAGCCGAGTGGTGGTGGCACATTTCCTTAATCCCAGCACTCAGGGTTTAGTGGGGGCAGGTGGAGCTCTGTGAGTTCGAGGCCAGCCTGGTCTACAAGGCAAGTTCCAGAATAGCCAGGACTGTTACACAGAAAAAAACCTATGGGGCAGGGAGGAGGAAAGAAAGAAAAGAGAAGAAAGTAGAAATACAAATGGTCAGTAAATACTTGAAAAGATACTCAG
The DNA here is from genome assembly GCA_021653895.1 of Mastomys natalensis. Lineage (NCBI taxonomy): Eukaryota > Metazoa > Chordata > Mammalia > Rodentia > Muridae > Mastomys > Mastomys natalensis. The sequence continues at coordinate 39,140 of JAJTUV010003463.1, read as the reverse complement.
CATCTTTCACCGTCAGGGAAAGGAAAATTAAAATTACTCTGAGATTCCCCCTCATCGAAGCCAGAATCTCTAGCAGTCAGAATGGCTATCATTAGGGAAAAAAATACTAGTAAGGTTGTGAGGGAAAAGAACCCTTATTCAGTGCTGTTAGAGGAGTAAACCAGTTTATCCAGTATGGAAATCAACATGAAGGTTTCTCAAAAGACTAATTCTAGAAATCATGTATGACCCAGCTGTACCACTCTCGGACATACACTCAAAGGACTCAATATCCTCCGACAGAGGTACCCACTCGTTTATGATTATTGCAGCTTTTTACACAATAGTCAGCATAGATGTTCACCAATAATGTAATGCATATACACAATAGAATTTTACTCCATTACAAATAAAAAATAAATCATAAAATTGGAAAGAAATGGATGGATAGGAATATGGCCATATTAAGTGAGTTATCCCCAAATCAGAAAGATAAACGGTACCTGTTCTGTCACATACAGGGTGTGACTTCTAATCTTTAGATACGTGTGTTTGTCTGGGAGTGAGGGTGTGTAAAGATCACATGAGCTACAAAAGGTCCCATGACAGTCCCGAGCTTCAGGAAGGGAGTTTGGGGAGGTGATAAAATAGATATGAAAAAGAAAAGAGGAATTCTAGGAGCCAGAAGGATATGAGCCAACATGGGGGAATAGGGAGGGGGAAGGAAACTCAACCAAAAAAAGCATGCGTAAAATGCCTTAATGAAACTGGTTGCTCTGTGTGCTAATTAAAAGTAAATGAACAACAATAATATGAACCATGAGGCAAATTACTTATGGTAAAAATAGAAATAATAATTGGATGAAATAAAAAAGGAAAGGGACAAAAGAATGTAGCTTAAATGAAAAAAGAAACAAGCAGATGACAGTAAAGGATTTTAGGTAGAGAGAAGAAGAGATACAAAAATCTTATAGACAATAGAGGAAAATGTCTAAGCCACACACACACACACACACACACACACACACATATGAAGAGGAACAAATATCACAAATTGCTTTTTAAAAGATTAAAAACAATAAGAGTATAGGAAAATGAAAAACACTTAGAGGTAAAGATGAAAATAAGAATAAAACCCCAAAGCGCAAAAATGACATATTAACACAGTTTCATTCTGAGTTCTCTAACAGTGGAGCCTAGAGGGACTCAGTTGAAGGTGGTGATCTTTTCACCCACTTCAAGCTGATGCTGAACCCACAGTTGCTGAGGACCAGTTGATCGATCAGTGGTGTTGTGATCACTGTAGAGGCTGCCATGGATGAACATGAAAAGCACTTTGTCCTCTGTTCTCACCCTCTTCAGAGGGACACACACAGACACACACACACTTTTTACTCCTGTGAGTAACTAATTTCCAAGTCAGGGGGTGTCTCCCAAGTGTGTTAGAGTTAGAAGAAATAGGTGGAGTACTGAGATTTTGTAACTACAAGACCCATCTCAGTGCTTTCTGGGCCTGCTCAGTACTAAACACCTCATGGAGAGAGGAGGTTTGAGGAGTGACCACTGGACGTGAGCCTTAGAATTCTCCAAGTTGAGAGAAGTAAACTGCACTATAGAAAAGTTGTCCTAGAGTTTACATAGCCTGCTGGTCTCTGGCCACAGTTACCCTGAGGTATTTTGTTGTTGTTGTTTTGGTTTGTTTTGAGGGTGTTTTTTTTTTTTTTTTTTTTTTCATAAAATCACAAGGCAAGGAAAGGAACTGCTGTGCTGGAACTGCCCACTAAACTCTGGCTGGGGTCTACTAATCTCCAAAGAAGCTAAGAGGATAGGACTGACTCCTGTGAAGCTCTTCATTGTAGGAGACTGTCTACATCTAGTCTGATTCCCACCCCCATCCACCAACTGCCAAGAATTCCAGAGAGGAGCAATGGTGGGATGGTTCAATGGTTATGCACATGCACTACTCTTGAAGAGAACCCCAAATCAATATTGTCACCTACATTGGGTGTCTCACAACCACCTGTAACTCTAGCTCCAAAGGAACCTTAGCCTTTGGCTTCCTCAGTCACAAACTATGGCATATACAAACTCACACATAGACCCACTGACAGACACATAATTAAAAGATAATAAAACAAATCTTTAAAATGATAATTCTCTGAGGTACCGAGAAGCTAGCTAGACAGACAGATGTTTTCATCCCTAGAGATTTATGAGATAGACAACTAGAAGGTACATTGTCTGCATGTGTCATACAAGGGCCCAGAGGTCAAAAATAAGGGTGAGGATCACGGGTATGCCATAGAAGTGTGTCCTCCCTAGCCCACAAATCTGAGTTTAGCAGGAAGCACGTAAGCAATGCCAAGACCCAGAGACTTAGGGGTGAATGTGGTTAAAGAAGTGAAGGCGAAAGCTGAAAGGAACAACAGAGAAGAGAATGCCAGGATAGGAGGCCTCCCTGGCCACAGGAAGCCTTCTCAGGCATGTTTCACAGCCTACAGGCTGCACTCGACTGATGAGAACTATGAATGCAGCCAAATACAAAATCATAAACTTATTTATATTGCTATGGGAGAGCTTGGCAATTTTTAAAACTCTGTTGCAGTTTTTGGGCATCAATTTAGTAGAAGACGACATTATGCCGCAATGCCAAAAGGTTAGACAGGCAGACTCCGGGGCTCACTGGGCTGGTGAGCCTACTTGGCCACCTCCAGGACAATGAAAGACCCTGTTCTCACAAAACAAGGTAGACAGCTCCTGAGGAACAACAACCAAGGTTGCTCTCCAGCCAACAGGTGCCGGTACACAGGGACATACACACACACACACACACACACACACACACACACACACACACCACAAGCACTTTTTGAAAAGTGGGCATGCCCACATTAAGAGGTGCGGTTGTGGATCACTCCATTTAAAGCAACAGGACTAAAAGGACTTGTCAGAGAAGGTTGTTATAATCATGCAAGGTCTGATAGAGGAGACCATTTACTACACAGATTGCTTTTGGATGATGTGAACACTGAGATGCTGGGCTCAGCATAGATGTGCTAGAGAAGGGACAGAAAAAGCAGATTACAGCCACCAATCCAGGGCATCTAGAAAGATCTTGAGGACCCTGGCCTCAACTCTGAGATGTAATTGCCTTGCTCATATCTCTCTGTCCAGAGTCAAGCTTGACATCACATTTGACTCATGCTTCTTTGGTTCCAGGATTGAAGCAGAATTGAGAAGCTTCTGGGAAAATGTTGGCAGGGCACAGAAGAAGGCATCAGAGTAATAGATTGGGAAATGGAGTGTGTGCCCTGAGGCCCCAGGGCTGCATGGGACAGCAGTAGAAAGGGGTCTTATTTGATACATGGCCTGGAACTAAGCTAGGATATAAGGCAACTAGTTAGAGAAGAGAGAACAGCTCAGACCCCTACACGTAGTGACATATCTGCAATCCCAACACACGAAAGTTTGAAGCCTGCATGAGCTGCATACTAAAATCTTGACTCAAAACAAAGGAAGAAAGCCAGTTACAGTGGCTAGTGTCTTTAATCCAGAATTCAGGAGGCAAAGGCAAGTGGATCTTTATGCTAGCCTGGTTTATATATAGGCTTTTGGGGCTACATAGTGAGATCCTGTTTAAAACACACACACACACACACACACACACAAGGAAGAAAGGAAGAGAGAGAAGTAGAGAGAAAGGAAGGATGCAGGAAAAAAAAAAAAAAACAAAGTCTAGGGCAGGATGGAGTTTCCTCCTCCAAAATCAACCAATCCAAGGGAGTGTGTCTCAAAAGTTTGCCACTCATTCACGGCACACCATTGCTAAGCCAAAAAAGCAGCAACTGATTGCCCCTATAAGAATCCATTGATGCTTGTGAAACTCTTTCCACGAAGGAATGCTACCACAAGGAAGAGTAGTAATGAGTAGCATAGTGGGAGAGCTGAAACCTGTTGAGTATCTTAGGCACAAGAATCCTTAGTCATCAGGGACTGGGTAATGAAAAGGCCACACTGGAAGCAGAGTCTCCCGTGTCCTCACAGTGCCCAGAAAGAACACTTAGATGCTGGTGGAAGGGCCTGGGCCTGCCCTGCTGGGTTCATTGAGAGCCACAAAACCCTAGGAAGAATAAATGTCATCACACGTAAATAGTAGCACATTCTTGCATGGAGGAAGAGCTCCACGGAGTTTTATAAACTATAACTGCAGATAATAGTAATGGTGTGAGGACAGGGTTCAATGAAAAGCCTGTGAATCAACAGCAAACATCATAAGCCAAAAGGAAGCAGGGGACAAGATGGGAGAAGTGAAGAAAAAGTCATTTCTTATGATCTCCAGACATAACTGGGACGAAAAAAGAAAATGGCTTTTGATTTGAGGGAGGGTGGCATTTTTAAAAGATTTATTCATATTTATGTGTACATGTGTATGTGCATGTATGTATGCCATGTGAGTACAGTTATCAGTGGGGGCCAGAAGAGGACATGGGATAGCCTGGAGCTGGACTTTACAAAGTGTTGTGAGCTGCTCAACCTGGAGGTGCTTCAAACTAGGATCCTCTGGAGGAGCAGCAAGCATTCTTGATCGGGGGGGCCAACAACTCTTTAGTCCCAGCAGAATTTATTTTTATAGAGGACTCTAGGAACTTTTGAAGAGAACAAACCCTGGGCCCCCAATTAGTTGTAAGGCATTTAAACAAACCCAGTTTTTTCAGTGAGCCCAGTACCTCGTCAAAGTGCTTAGGGGATGAGTTAGATTTAGAGGTTGGGATGCATGTTAGTCCCTTAAACATCTGATTTTAGAATCATTGGGGTCTTCCAAAGTTCCTCTTAGAGAGGTCACATTTTGCAGCTTCACTACAAAGTGTGCCTGCGTTAAGCAGCTGAGCCTAGCTTTAAGAGGAGGCTTTCTGAAAACCTGTTAATATTTTCAGCACAATCTCCTATTTTCCAGTTGTTTAGAAATTTAAGTGATTTCTTCCATTTTAAAAATGTACAGAAGCAGAGAGGGGCTACCCAGAACCCTCTCTGTCTGGCGATCTGAATTCTTGCTTAGGATGCGAGGCTAAGCACTGCAAGGGAATATAAATAAAAGTTAAAAATATCTCTCTGGGTTCCCTGAGGGACAAGCCTGACTGCATAGGGGTTGATGTCAAAAGTATCCCCTCTCCAGGAAAAAGACATCGGGATGGGTATGGCCCTCATGCCTCACTGGACAATGCCAGGAGGACCGGAGCCATTACAAGGTCCCCTTCAATTATTGGAGGTCAGGCCTCTATCCCCACCTTCGCAAGAATAGAATCGCCAAGGCCCTTCTATACTTAGAGAAGGGAGGAGATGTCAGGAGCAGCCCTACATATACATTAAAGGCCTAAAATCAGCCATAGGCCTAAAGTCAGCAATAGTCCTGACATATATGCCTGCTAACACCAAGTCTTGGGTGTCTGTGGAAAAACACTGAAACAGGAGGCTATAAGCTATTGTAAACAGGCAGCTTCTGTGGAAATTTACCAGACCTAGTAGTCATAGGTCTTATAAATAGGCAGCCTCGGTGGACAGTACCAACTTAGATAAGGACAAGTGAATCATAGGCAGACTCATAGTGACCTGTCCCCTGAACCTTCAGCCAGCTGATACCCTGTTCTGAAAGGTATCTGTACTCCCCCTGAACACCTATGCTCCGCTGCCATTCCCTTCCCCACATCCTGCTTTTTTGTGTTTATAACCCCTGTGTAAATAAGTAAATTATGATGTGATTTAAATAAATAAATTAATTTAAAAAAATGTACAGAGCTGAAGACTTCATGAAAATTCATCAAACTCTTTCCTTTACTCCTAAAGAGACTGTATTCCCCCATTGTCTGGGGTGTATATGTATATGACCACTCACATAGTGGTCAGAGGACAACTCCAAATCTAGTTTCTCCTCAGGAACCATCCACCTGGTTTTTTGAACACAGAGCCTCTCACTGGCCTGGAGCTCATCAGTTAGGCTAGGCTGTCTAGCCAGAACTCCAAGGACCCCTTTCCCCACTACCCCAGATCTGGGATCACAGGCTCATTCCATACCACTCTCATGGATCTCAAAAGAGTTTCCCTCTGACTTACTTTCCATTTTTCTAGGACATATAGGTTTATGGGGAGGCGGGTAAATCCAAATGAGGATGCAGAGGTAACACCACGACCCACAGTTTGTAGAATCTGCCTTCTGGCACACAAAGGTCACATGGTGGGAAACAAGGAATGAGGACCTTGGACTATACAGATACAACACTTTATCTCTTTAGTAACGTCATTTTTTTCTGAAAGACAATGCCTAGGGTGTCACTGTTGGTTTTTTCTTCTCCATATCTAAACTTTCCCATGCTCCTATCTCTTCACTGCGTCATTTATCGTTTCTAGCCCTCGTTTAGAGCATCTCCCTTACATGCTGTACTAGATAACTGAGTTCTGTTGTTAAAATGTATTGCTTGTAATAGATAGCTCTGTACTAAATGTTCAAACTTGCGTTCATATCAGATGACTAAACTACTTTATGTTTCTACTTTCAAAAACCGTTAAGTGCTCTAACAATACAAACTCTATTCTTGATTTTTTTTTTCCCATTGAGCCTCAGCTACATTGGATGAAAATCTCCCTAACAGAATTGAAGGTTTTATAAGGACCAGAAGCTCCAGTAGATGTAGGTCTGTTGTTCTTAAGTCAGGACCCTTTGGGGGTCGCATAGCAGATATCCTGCATATCAGATATTAACATTATAATCCATAACAGTAGCAAAATTACAGTTATGAAGTAGCAACAAAAATAATGTTATAGTTGGGGGGTCACCACAACATGACGAACTGTATTAAAGGGTCATAGCATTAGGAACGTTGAGAACCACTGCTGTAGACTCTGACAAGTTGTAAGGCCTTCAGCAAGTCAGATAATCTCTGTAAACCTCAGTTTCCTGCCCTATAAAGGAGCATAATAGAACATGTCTAGCAACAGATTGAGAGATGGAGAGACTAGGTAAATGAAAGAAGTAAGGTGTTTATAAAATCAGGTCTTTTGCCTGTGCTCTTCTGATCCATCAGCTGCTCAGACGGCATGTCTTTCTCACAAAGACAAAGAAATCAGGCCTGTTGATCTCCTTAGGGAAGAAGTATAACATGCATTTGAAAGTGGGGTAAAACCAACCAGAGCCCCCCAGGGTCTAAACCACCAGCCTGGGAGCACTTAGGGAGGGACCCATGTCTCCAGCTATATATGCAAGGGAGGATGGTCCAGCCAGGTATAGGTGGGAGAGGATATCCTTGGTCCCAAGAAGGCTGGATGCCCAGTGTTGGGGAATTCGAGGGTGGGGAGGTGAGGTGTGGGGGGTTGGTGGAGGCACACCCTCATAGAGGCAGGAGGAGGGGGGATGGGATAGGGGGTTCCTGGGAGGGAGAGGGGGAAAATGGGGTAAGGGAGAGAACATCTGAAATGTAAATAAAATATCCAAAAAGAAAAGAAAAAAAAAAGTGCAGTAAGCTATGGAGTTGGACAAATCTAGGTTTGAATCCTGCCTCTTGTGAATATCATGATCTTGAGCAAAACACTACACTGAGGCCTAAATTTTCCTGTTAAATGGAGACATTTTGTACCTATGTCATAAGCTAATGGTGATGGCTCATTAATTTAATAACAGTCATTTGAATACCTACTATATGCTAAGATAAGCTAATAAAAGTGGTCAAAATAGAGAGGGGCACTTCTGTCACAGATAATTTGATGAATCTCTGCATATGGGATGTTCTCAGCATGGTAAATAGTGTGATAGTCCATAGATGTTGACTCTGCCTCCCCGTGGAAAGATTTCACTCATTGTGGTAAAATTGGTCTCTCCTTTCCTCTCTTCTCATCTCTATCCTCTCCCTTCCTCTTCTTTCCCTTCCCTTTCCTCCCCTCCCTTCTCTCTTCCCTTCCTTTCTCTTCTCTTACTAGGTTTTCCAAACTAAGGTATAAGGCATCTTACAGTTAGTTTTCACCCTCGGTCCTGAGGCCTCCTTCAATTAACCACAGGGTTAGTGGAAAGCTGGGGCTTATGAATCAGTGAGGCAACGCTAAATGCATCCAGCCCTTTTACAGTAAGGGTAGTTCACACAACCACAGATGCTGCTGAAGTTTAAACTGTGGAATCCTTAGTAATCCACTGACTCTAGAAAGCCTGTCTTTAGTGTACAAAGTTGGGAGAATCTCTTGGAGGGAACTTGCAAAGCCCAGCAAGGCTGCTGAGGTCTCTCATAAGCTGCATTTGTAACTATTTCCAAGCTCTCTGTGATGTATGGTCCACCTGGTCTGTTTCTCTCTCCTCTCTCTCTCTCTCTCTCTCTCTCTGTCTCTGTTTGTATGTCTGTCTCTCTGTGTTTCTCTTGGACTCTATCTCTATCTCTCTATCTCTGTCTCTCTGTCTCTCTCTTCCTTCTCTGCCTCTCTCTGTCTCTGTCTGTCTCTGTCTATGCCTCTGTCTCTCCCCCTCCCTCCCTCCCTCCCTCCCTTCCTCCCTCCCTCCTTTCTTCCTCCTCATCATCCTCCTCCTCCGCTTTCCTCTCTGACAGTGTCTCATGTATCTCAGGCTGGTCTTGAATTCATCAAGTAGCTGAAGATGACCTTGAACCTTTGATTCTTTCTGCCTTCACGCCCCAAGTGTCTCCAGTTATGCCCAGTTTATGCATTAAAAGTGTGTCCCAGTTATGCCCAGTTTATACATTAAGATCAAACCAAAGGCATCATACATGACAGATAAGCACTCCATCAATTGAGCTACAACCCCAGCCACTCCAGTTTCCTCTTTGTATAATGACCTAAATAGTTTTCCCATGCCAAGAGCAGAAACTTTCATTTCTTTTTGCTATTCCAAAGAAGCAAAACTTTTCCACAAGCTACTTATCCATTAGTGATTGCTCTTTGTTCATCAACATTAGGTGACAAGGGAACTCTAAGGAGGGGAACCTATGGTATCTGATCTAAACATTGTTGATAATTCTATTAGGTAACAATCACCTCATTTTACAGACAAGGAAAGTAAGGCCCTGAAAGGCTAAAGCAGTCACTCACTACCATACAAAGAACAGCATTATGTAAACTCAAATCCAAGTCAGACTTTAAAGACTACTGTTCCTTCTACTGCCTGAAGCTGAAGTATTTTGGTATGTGTAAGCACATGTGTAAATGCACATCTCTTGGTGCCAGTAGGTGAGTAGTTCTTGGGTAGTTATGACCTTTGACATCGTGGTGGTTCTCTAGCTAAGGAGCTGCCATGAGATGCCCAATTTTCTTCCATTTGACCTTACTCCTTCATTAGAAACCTGGAATCAGTCCAGTTCTACAGTGCTCTGGCCTCTTAGTCTCAAACACAGATGTGTAGGTTGTCCTGTCATACTACTGCCCAGGTGACCAACAGCAGGACCGAACACTGTGAGGAACAACTTCCTTCCAGCTACTTCCAGTGCTGCCTCCCTGTTCAGACATCTTCTTCAGATTGAGGGTAATCCCCCTGACACTGGGCAGCAGTACTGTGTACAAACTACCAGCATGTTCCTGAAACTTAGAGAGGCCTGACACTCTGCAAAACACTTCCACTTTTCTGCAACCCCATGTGGTGAATCACTGAGCAAATACCTTACTGTGATTATCAGTGTTCATTATTCCCACAAAGAGACACCAACCAAGGTTCAAAGAGGCATAGGGATATGCCTCTAAAATTGTTGTGTGGTCAAAAGTCAGGTCCCTGCTGCCAAAGTGGCATTTAATATCTCTGGGGAGAGTTTGTTCTTAATCCTTTCATTTACATAATACCAACTGCTAAACGTTATCACAGATTCCTGGTACTTAATCCAGCAGCTCTCTACACCGGACATTGTATTATACATGTTCATCTCATACATTGGTTCATGTGGTACTCACAGGCCTTAACAGTGGGTCCCTTGACTAATCCCTGTTTTAGAGATGAGGGAACTGATACTCAAATGACTTAATGACAGGCCCAAGACCATAAAAGCTAGGAAAAAATATCGTGAAGATATTCTAATGTTCTACTGGACTATGCCCCTAAAGCAAAGCTCCAGTACCCATATCAGATGGGTAACAAGGTAACTCCAATACCCGGAAATTTGGTGTCTTCTGGCCTCCATGGGCACCAGGCCACAAGTGATATACAGATATACATGTAGGTAAAACACCCATACACATAAAATAAAAATGTATGTCTATATCACACCCCTCCTTGTCAAGTCTCAGAGAACTGTGTAGACGAGAGTGTACAAAAGGTGGTGGATGACTTCCAGGAAACTGACTTTCTAGACACAATGAGACGATACCTATATGAACTCACAGGAGATTGGGACAGCATACACAAGACCTGCACAAGTTCAAGTCAGACAAAATCCCAACAGGGTAGAAGGGAAGAAGGCATGAATTTCCACCCTAGCTAAGGAGCTATTGGCAATTGATACCTAGTGGGAGGAGAGTCGGTTTTCTTCAATGGGGTGAGACTGGGCACATCATCTACATCCCAGGGTAGGCCCCATGCTCAAAAATAGTTAGGCAACACAAATCAGACTCTGTATTTTTTCTTGATTGTTTTTTATGTGTTGTTTTTTTGGTTTTTGGGTGGTTTTTTTTTTTTTTTTTTTTTTTTTTTTTTTTGGTTTTTCGAGACAGGGTTTCTCTGTGTAGCCCTGGAACTCACTCTGTAGACCAAGCTGGCCTTGAACTGAGAAATCCGCCTGCCTCTGCCTCCCAAGTGCTGGGATTAAAGGGGTGTGCCACCACTGCCCGGCTTTATGATGATTTTCAATGCTATGAACACAGATCCCACAAAACAGTGCCCTAGAATCACTTAAGGAAGTAAGTACTCTAGTCACAGTGCACCAGCTACTATGGTGCACCACTGCTTGGCCTGTTTTTTTTTTTTTTTTTTTTTTTTGAGAGAAAGAACATAAAGTTGGGTAGGCAGGAGGTAAGGGGTGATCTGGAAGGGGTTGGAGGAGTGGGCATAGTATAATCAACATTTTAAAGAATTAATGTCATGGTAATACTTAATACAACATAGATGTTTTGATGGGATACACAGCATGCTCTCTGAGTAGACTTCATACATAGAGCAGCATCATATTGTATTGTATTGTATAGTCCTTATTCAAAACTCTTAAGATTAGCCTTGCGCCCGGACCGTGGTCCTTTGGCTGGGTTGGGCCCGTTGCTGGTCTGCTCCTGTGGAAACACCGGATCCTAAGACATCCTAGAGGGACCCACTGCACACAGAGCAGAGGTAAGTCACCTTGCCCACTAGCCCAAACCCCAGAGTTACAACCGGGAGCCAGGTGGGGCTTAAGGAACTAGCAGGCACCCAAAGCCCGCCCCTCCGGACTATAACTTCCCTTGCGCCCGGACCCTGGTCCTTTGGCCTAGGGCAGGCCCTTTGCTGGTCTGCTCCGTGGAAACACAGGATCCTGAGACATCCTAGAGGGACCCACTGCATACAGAGCACAGGTCCCTTAGCTGGTCTGCTCTGGTGGAAACACCTGATCCTGAGACAACCTAGAGGACATAGTGCATCCAGTGCAGAGGACACTTAGCTGGTCTGCGCCTGTGGAAACGTCGGATCCTGAGACATCCTAGAAGACCTATTGCATCCAGAGCAGAAGGAGCTTAGGATCACAGGAACACAGAGACATCTGGAATCCGAGGAGATCTGACACAAGCAAGATAACTGGAAAGACAGAATCCAGTCAGACACAGTGAGCACAGGTAACACTAGAGTCAACCAGATGGCGAAAGGCAAGCGAAAGAACACAAGCAACAGAAACCAAAGTTACCTGACATCATCAGAACCCAGTTCTCCCACCATAGCAAGCCCTGGATACTCCATCACACAGGAAAAACAGGACTCAGAATTAAAATCACTTCTCATGATGATGATGGAGGATTTTAAGAAGGACATAAGTAACTCCCTTAAAGTAATACAGGAGAACAAGGTAAACAGGTAGAAGCCCTCAAGAGGAAACACAAAAATCCTTTAAAGAATTGAAAGAGAACACAGGTAAACAGGTAGAAGCCCTTAAAGAGGAAACACAAAAATCCTTTAAAGAATTTCAAGAAAACACAACAAAACAGGTGAAGGAATTGAACAAAACCATCCAGGATCTAAAACATGGAAATAGAAACAATAAAGAAATCTCAAAGGGAGACTACTGTGGAGATAGAAAACATAGGAAAGAGATCAGGAGTCATAGATGCAAGCATCACCAACAGAATACAAGAGATAGAAGAGAGAATCTCATGCACGGAAGATACCATGGAAAACCTCGACACAACAGTCAAAGAAAATGCAAAAATGCAAAAAGCTCCTAACACAGAACATTCAGGAAATCCAAGATGCAATGAGAAGACCAAACCTAAGGATAATAAGGTATAGATGAGAGTGAAGATTCCCAATCTAAAGGGCCAGTAAATATCTTCAACAAAATTATAGAGGAAAATTTCCCGAACCTAAAGTACGAGACACCCATAAACATACAAGTAGCCTACAGAACACCAAATAGACTAGACCAGAAAAGAATACCTCCTGTCACATTTAATCAAAACACCAAATGCACAAAACAAAGAAAAATACTAAAAGCAGTAAGGGAAAAAGGTCAAGTAACATATAAAGGCAGACCTATAAGAATTACACCAGACTTTTCAGCAGAAACTATAAAAGCCAGAAGATCCTGGTCTGATATCATACAAACCCTAAGGGAACACAAATGCCAGCCCAGACTGCTATACCCAGCAAAACTCTCAATCACTATAGATGGAGAAACCAAGATATTCCATGACAAAACCAAATTTGCACGATATCTTCCCACAAACCCAGCACTTCAAAGGATAATTGACGGAAAACGCCAACACAAGGAAGGAAACTACAATCTAGAAAAAGCATGGAAGTAATCTTCCAACAACCCCCCCAAAAAGGTGGCTACACAAACATAATTCCACCTCTAATAACAAAAATAACAGGAAGCAACAATCATTTTTCCTTAATATCCCTTAACATCAATGGACTCAATTCTCCAATAAAAAGACGTAGACTATCAGACTGGATACATAAACAGGACCCAGAATTTTGTTGCATACAAGAAACGCACCTCAGTGACAAAGACAGACATTACCTCAGAGTAAAAGGCTGGAAAACAATTTTCCAAGCAAATGGTCCCAAGAAACAAGCTGGAGTAGCCATTCTAATATCAAATAAAATCGACTTTCAACCAAAAGTAATCAAAAAAGATAAGGAAGGACACTTCATATCATCAAAGGAAAATCTACCAAGATGAACTCTCAATTCTGAACATCTACACTCCAAATGCAAGGGCACCTACATACATAAAAGAAACTTACTAAAGCTCAAAGCACACATTGCACCTCACACAATAATAGTGGGGGATTTTAACATCCTGCTCTCTCCAATGGACAGATCGTGGAAACAGAAACTAAACAAAGACACACTGAAATTAACAGAAGTTATGGACCAAATGGATTTAACAGATAGCTATAGAACATTTCATCCTAAAGTTAAAGAATACCCCTTTTTTTCAGCACCTCATGGTACCTTCTCCAAAATAGACCATATAATTGATCACAAAACAGTCCTCAACAGATACAAAAAGATTGAAATAATCCCCTGCATCCTATCAGATCACCACGGACTAAGGCTGGTCTTTAATAATGACAGAACCAAGGGAAAACCCACATCCATGTGGAAACTGAACAATTCTATACGCAATGATGACTTTGTCAGGAAGAAATAAAGAAAGAAATTAAAGACTTTCTAGAATTTAATGAAAATGAGGAAACATCATATCAGAACTTGTGGGACTCCATGAAAGCAGTGCTAAGAGGAAAACTCATAGCTCTAAATGCCTACAAAAAGAAATTGGAGAGAGCACACATTAACAACTTGACAGCACACCTGAAAGCTCTAGAACAAAAATAAGCAAATACATCCAAGAGGAGTAGGCGTCAGGAAATAATCAAACTCAGGGCTGAAATCAACCAAGTAGAAACAGAAAGAACTATACAAAATATCAACAAAACCAGGAGTTGGGTTCTTTGAGAAAATCAACAAGATAGATAAAACCCTTAGCCAGATTAACCAGAGGGCACAGAGACAGTACCAAATTAATAAAAATCAGATCTGAAAAGGAAGACATAACAACAGAAACTGAGGAAATTCAAAAAATCATCAGATCCTACTACAAAGGCCTATACTCAACAAAACTGGAAAATCTGGATGAAATGGTCAATTTTCTAGACAGATACCAGGTACCAAAGTTAAATGAGGAGCAAATAAACCATCTAAACAGTCCCATAACCCCTAAAGAAATAGCAGCAGTCATTAAAAGTCTCCCCACGAAAAAAAAGCCCAGGACCAGATGGTTTTAGTGCAGAATTCTATCAGACCTTCAAGGAAGCCCTAATACCAATTCTCTTCAAACTATTCCACAAAATAGAAACAGAAGGAACACTACCCAATTCGATCTATGAAGCTACAATCACACTCATACCTAAACCTCACAAAGACCCAACAAAGAAAGCGAACTTCAGACCAATCTCTCTTATGAATATCGATGCAAAAATACTCAATAAAATTCTAGCAAACCGAATCCAAGAACATTCAAAACAATCTTCATCATGATCAAGTGGGCTTATCCCAGGAATGCAGGGATGGTTCAATATTCGGAAATCCATCAATGTAATCCACTATATAAACAAACTCAAAGAAAAAAACCACATGATCATCTCATTAGATGCTGAGAAAGCATTTGACAAAATCCAACATCCCTTCATGGTTAAAAGTCTTGGAAAGATCAGGAATTCAAGGACCATACCTAAACATAGTAAAAGCAATATACAGCAAACCAATAGCCAACATCAAACTAAATGGAGAGAAACTTGAAGCATTCTCACTAAGATCAGGGACTAGACAAGGCTGCCCACTCTCTCACCTACCTATTCAATATAGTACTGGAAGTCCTATGCCAGAGCAATTAGACAACAAAAAGAAGTCAAAGGAATACAAATAGGAAAGGAAGAAGTCAAAATATCACTATTTGCAGATGATATGATAGTATTACTTAAGTGACCCCAAAAACTCCACAGAGAAACTCCTAAACTGATAAACAACTTCAGCAAGGTGGCAGGTTATAAAATCAACTCGAACAAAATCAGTAGCCTTCCTCTACATGAAGATAAACAGGCTGAAAAAGAAATTAGGGAAAATGACACCCTTCACAAAGTCACAAATAATATAAAATACCTCGGGGTGAATCTAACCAAGCAAGTGAAAGATCTGTATGACAAGAACTTCAAGTCTCTGAAGAAAGAAATGAAGAAGATCTCAGGAAATGGAAAGAATCCCCATGCTCATGGATTGGCAGGATTAATATAGTAAAAATGGCCATCTTGCCAAAAGCAATCTACTGATTCAATGCAATCCCCATTAAAATACCAACTCAATTCTTTACAGAACTAGAAAGAGAAATTCTGAAATTTATTTGGAACAACAAAAAATCCAGGATAGCGAAAACCATCCTCAACAATAAAAGAACTTCTGGAGGAATCACCATCCCTGACCTCAAGCTGTACTACAGAGCAATAGTGATAAAAAACGGCCTTGTATTGGTACAGAGACAGGCAGGAAGATCAGTGGAATAGAGTTGAAGACCCAGAAATGAACCCACACAACTATGGTCATCTAATCTTTGACAAAGGAGCTAAAACCATCCAGTGGAACAAGGACAGCATTTTCAACAAATGGTGCTGGTTCAACTGGAGGACAACATGCAGAAGAATGCAAATCGATCCTTTCCTATCTCCTTGTACAAAGCTCAAGTCCAAGTGGATAAAGGACCTTCACATAAAACCAGACACACTGAAAACTAATAGAAGAGAAATGGGGAAGACCCTCGAATATCTAGGCACAGGGAAAAAGTTCCTGAATAGAACACCAATGGCCTATGCTCTAAGATCAAGAATTGACAAATGGGACTTTATAAAATTGCAAAGTTTCTGTAAGGCAAAGGACACTGTCAATAGGACAAAACGGCAACCAACAGATTGGGAAAAGATCTTTACCAATCCCACATCCGATAGAGGGACTAATATCCAATATATACAAAGAACTCAAGAAATTAGACTCTAGACAACCAAATAACCCTATTAAAAAATGGAGTAAGGAGCTAAACAAAGAATTCTCAACTGAGGAAATACGAATGGCCGAGAAGCACCTAAAGAAATGTTCAGTATCCTTGGTCATCAGGGAAATGCAAATCAAAACAACCCTGAGATTCCACTTCACACCAGTCAGAATGGCTAAAATAAAAAACTCAGGTGATAGCAGATGCTGGCGAGGATGTAGAGAAAGAGGAACACTCCTCCATTTTTGGTGGGATTGCAAGATGGTGCAACCACTATGGAAAACAGTCTGGCGGTTCCTCAGAAAATTGGACATATCACTACCTGAGGACCCAGCTATACCACTCCTGGGTATATATCCAGAAGATGCTCTAACACATAACAAGGACATATGCTCACTATGTTCATAGCAGCTTTATTTATAATACCAGAAACTGGAAAGAACCCAGATGCCCTTCAACAGAGGAATGGATGCAAAAAATGTGGTACATTTATACAATGGAATATTACTCAGCTATTAAAAACAATGAATTTGATAAATTCTTATATAAATGGATGGAACTAGAAAATATTCATCCTGAGTGAAGTAACCCAATCACAAAAGAACATACATGGTATTCACTCACTGATTTATTGGATTTTAGCCCAGAAGCCTGAAATACCCAAGATTCAACTCACAGACCACATAAAGCTCATGAAGAATGATTACCAAGTAGTGGGGGCTTCAGTCCATCTTAGAAGGAGTAACAAAATACTCAAGGTTTGCAAATGTGGAGACACAGTACAGGACAGAAACGAAGGAGAGAGACAGACCATTCCACCTGGATATCCATCCTATGTGCAGTCACCAAAGGCAGAGGTTTGATGTGGATGTCAGGATGTACATGCTGACAGGAGCCTGATATAGCTGTCTCCTTAGAGGTCTGTAAGAGTCTGACATACTCAGAGGCAGATGCTCACAGCTAACCATTAACTGATCATGGGGTTCCCAATGGAGAAGATAGAGTGAAGGCTGAAGGAGTTGAGAGGATTCGTGACACCATGAGGAAAGCAACAATCCCAACCAACCAGAGCCCCCAGGGTCTAAACCACCGCCTGGGAGCGCTTAGGGAGGGACCCACGGCTCCAGCTATATATGCAAGGGAGCTATATATATAAGTGGGAGAAGAGATTCTTGGTCCCATGAAGGCTGGACATTGGGGGGGGGGAGATATTCGAGGGTGGGGAGGTGAGGTACGGGGGAGGGTGGGTGGGGTACACCAATGTGGAGGCAGGAGGAGGGGGGAAGGGATAGTGAGTTCCTGGGAGGGAGGGGGGGAAATGGGGTAAAGGGGAGAATATTGAAATGTAAAAAAAAAAAATTTCCAAAAAAAAAACTATTAAGATTAATTAATTATTAAGATTAATTAATTTTTTGGCTTGAGCATTAATTTATTTAATGAAGATACATTTAAATTCTAGTTTCATTGATATTTGTAAGTAAGGGGACAGATAAATACGTTTTGTTTCTTAATTATTTCTAAGTAAGTACAGTAGAACCAAACATATTTTGGCAATCTTTGAAACACATAAGCAATTTAAAATTTTTAAATTAAGGTCACAAAGCAGAAGAGTTCCATAGAGAAGACACCAATCACATGTGTCACTTAAGTTGAATTGAATGAAATAAAATGAAACATTCATTTCCTTAGTTACACTGATGGAAGTCCTTGCCACACATGCTTAAGGCTGTTACATAAAAATCACACAGGTAGAGATCACTTCCGTCACTGAAAAAACTTCTATTGGTCAGTAATGAACACTATGAAGGTTAGTCCTCCTCATTAGGTGGTCCTCCAGACTTATGCCTTGGTAAAATATTAGTTTGAAGATGGTATTTTTCACTCGCAACACATTTGAAGAATGGATATGTAGTGGCAGCTCTGGTCTCTAACCACTAGATGTCAGTATTGTACCTTTCCTCCAATTTTGACACAAAAATACCTCAGTGCTTTGTCAAACAAGGGAGCAAAATTGCTCTCCACCTCACTTGGAAGTTGGGAACCTCTAGCTTAAGGGTACTGTATGCACTTGAGTCAGATAGCAAATCTTCCTTCTTACTACCTTAACCTGGACTTCTGAGTGTAAGTTAGCTTGTGACACATTTTTTTTTTCTGGCAGATTATAAAGTACATCGATTTGTGTTGAACAAGTGGCTTTGATAGTTTATTAAAGATGTCATAAAAGTGTCAAGCCATGCACAATCAGCTGAACTATGGTGACTATGCCAAGGACGGATAAGTAGAATGACTAGCTCTTCAAATTGAATAGGCAGGAACCATAACTAGGAAATTTGTGAAAGAAGTATAAGACATAGATTGGCTTATAAAGTAAAAATAAGAGGATAGATAGTAAAATATAGAGACTCAAGTGATAAATAACAACTCGATTACACACTACACTTTGGTTACTAATTTCTAGAAGTAACAAATGACAAAGAATTATGTTACTTAGAAAGTGGTGAATGAACTCCTAGTATGATGAAGTTAGAGTAGCAGAAAGTGTACAAAGGACTGAAAGTAAATTATTGCAGAGAGCAAGTTATGTAGCATGATAAACACATTAATCTCATTTAAACACACCACAGTGTAGATGATACGTAAAGCCATCATGCTTGAGGACTGTGCAGATGGCTCAGTGGTAAGTGTGCTTGCTGCTCAAACATAAGAATCAGAGTTCATATCTCTAGCACCCACATATAAGGGGGGGGGGGAAAGCTAAGTGTGTCCACGGGTATCTATAACCCCGGTATTGTGGAGGATGGAGAAAGGGGGAAAAATTGGAGTTCACTGGTCATCCAGCCTAGCTCCAGGTTCAGTGAGAGACCCTGTCCCAGAGAAATAAGACAGACACTGATGAAAACAGGACATTGGCCTTCAACAGAAGAATGGATACAGAAAATGTGGTACATTTACACAATGGAGTACTACTCAGCTATTAAAAATAATGAGCTCATGAAATTCTTAGACAAATGGATGGAGCTAGAAAATATCATCCTGAGTGAGATGACCCAATCACAAAAGAACACACGTGGTATGCACTCACTGATAAGCGGATATTAGCCCAAAACACACAATACCTAAGATGCAACGCATAAACCTCATGAAACTCAAGAAGAAGGAGGAAGACCAAAGTGAGGGTGCTTTTGTCCTTTTTAGAACGAGTATCAAAAAATTCAACCAGAGCTCCCAGGATCTAAACCTCCAGCTGAGAACAGACAGGGGCAAGCTGTCCTCTGAGAGGCTCTAACCAGCAGCTGACTCAGACAGATACAGACATCCAGAGCCAAACAGTGGATGGAGCTTGAGGACTCTTATAGAAGAATAGGGGGAAGGATTGTGGGCCTTAAGGAGATAGGAACTGCACAGGAAGATCAACAGAGTAAACCAACCTGAACCCTTGGAGCTCTCAGAGACTGAATCACCAACCGTGGAGCATACCTAGTCTACACAGATCTACCTCCATGGGCTGAACCTAGGCCTCCCTGCACATATGTTGTAAATGTGCAGCTTGGTTTTCATGCAGGTCTCAAACATCTGGAGTGGGGGCTATCCCAAAACATGCAGCCTGTATATGGAGTATGGTCTTCTAGCTGGGTGCCTCATCTGGCCTCAATGGGAGAGGAAGCACCTAGCCTCTCAGAGACTTAAAGAGGCAGGGTGGGGGATACAGGAGGAGGGGGTACTCAGAAAACAAGAGATGGGGAAGGATTGTGGGAGGGGGTGACTGGGACGAGTTATAAAGTGAATAAGCAAAAAAAAAAATTAAAAATAAAAGAAAAAAAAAAGAAAACAGGACATTGGGCTTTCTTCTCTGGCCTCTGCAGGTGCACACACAGGCACACATACCAAAAACATGTGTGCGCACATGCACAAGCTGTCATACTGTATAACATAAGCATATACAATTATTTATTTGCCAATTCTGTTGGAAAACAAATTTAAAAAACCAAAAAGCTTACAAATAGATAGATGTGTTCCTATATAGGGCTGAAATTTAGGTTTCCTACTGTAATAGAACTTTTCCAAAGGAAACTAAATCTTGGTCTAACAAAAGGATTCCTAGAATGTTTCTAAAGATCACATGAAACCAGTCAACTGTCCCCTCGGAGAAACTCCAAACATTTTCCAAAGTGTTGCTTCCTAAGTGCATTATCTCAAAGGCAAATATCTTTAACTATGTTGTAAATAATCAAAGGTCAAGAAATTACCTAAGGGACAGAACTTACCTTATCCCCTATGTACCTGTCATTTCATTAATACCTATTAATCTGCCCATTGTTCTTGAGCAGAAAAACCTGTAGACTTATACCACAGGGTGCCAGTTAGCAAAGTACAGTGCCCATGTGTCTTATTTGCCTGGGAATTGGAATTTTAACATCATTTCTTTAAAACTAGGGGAAAGTATGGGTTTATCTCAAAAGCATGGGATTTTCTAGCATGGACAAACACAGAAAGTAAAGAAAGAAATGGATAAATAAATAACCTGGGGGAAAAGCAGGAAAGATTCATTGATTAGTCCTCACAACTCATCAAAGAAGCTTCTCTTTGCAGCAGTCAGGGGATTGCAGAAAGCTGCAACTTCTCAAAATACAGAGAATCACCGACCATGGGGTGCCCAGGCCCAGTTGAATCTCTTAACTGTTTATTCAATACCAAGTGGTCGGCCCTCAAACCAAAACACACAAGCAACACTTAATCAACTCATGTAGTTATGGTTTATAATATATCATAAATATATAACATAAAATTAAAGAAAAGAGGCAATGGATTCAAGAAGGAGCATCAGGGACCTGGGAAGAGTTGGAGGGAGTAGAAGGTGAAGAAATGATGTAATTATATTTTAATTAAAAATAAAATAAATTATGTTATATTTATATTATTTAGTTTTGTGTGTGTGTGAGTATTTTGCCTGTGTGTATGTTTGTGCACTCTATGCATGCTTGGAGCCAGCAGAGGTCAGAGAAGCAGGAATCCTCTGGGACTGAAGTTACAGAGTGTAACTGAAGTTACATGGTGGTTGTGAGCCACCATGTGGACACTGGGAGAAACAGTCAGTGCTCTTTACTGCTGAGCCATCTCTGCAGCACCAAAATAAGTTAATTTTTAAAAGCAAGGAAGAAAGGAGAGAGAGAAATAAAAAGTGTTGTAAGGATCATTAATGGCCATTGGGCATACTCTGGATTACATCGAGGGGAAATGGGATCTGAGCTCACTGACTGAGAAATCACAGCTACACATTTCTGATACTCTCTAATGACCTAAATTTGCCTTTCTCTATTGAAAACCCATGTAGAGCCAGACTTCACCATCAGCATTGTACTTGGGTGCACTGACACACGACCAGTCCTTTGGTTCAGGAGAACTGTTTGTGGATGGCCTAGGGAAATGGACCCAAGATTGTGGGCCATTCCTGGGACACACAAGGTTTAGCACCTCGATTGTATGATCAAGAAAAATGCACAGAACCCTGAATGTTAGCAAGTGGAGCCTAGAAAAAAATCAATTTGTGGTCTCTAATCTGAAGTGGCATTCTGCATTGTTCCCAAGGCTATCAAGGAAGTTTTGCACTCAAGTGGGTGGGTATTGCTAGTGCATGGCTGACAATAGTCCCTCATCAGGACCACAGAGCTGTCAGCCTCACCTTCCTGAATCCTGTTTTTAACTGAAGAGAAACTGACTAGCATGACCTAAGTGTCTCACCATTCTGACCAGTTCCTCCAGATGACCACCAGTCTCACTGGAATAGCACAAAAACACATAGGGCCTATGAAAATGCACATTGTTAAGGGTTAATCCACAAATGTCAAAAAGACTTACCAACACAGCTCGCTGTATCCAAGAGTAATCTCTGGGTCACAGAATGGCAAGGTATGAGTTAGCCAAGGGGAGATCCACAGCCTTGACTTCCAGTGGGTTGGAGAAGAAAAATCTGGAGAGATGACAAGATATAGGCCCAGAATACCTGGAATGGAAACTGTTCAGGTCAGAAATGGTGTGTCACAGGAGAAACTGAAGTTGCAAAAGAAAAGTCACCATAGGCACTATTTTGCCTTAGGTTGAATGAACCTTTGCAGCAGCCACATCTGGATGCCACAGTGCTCTTGATAGATGCTTTTGTTCTACTGTTGACAAGTTGATCCTTTCTCAAGCTGTGATATACAGAATTCTAATTTTATCATTGACTTCATGAACCACAGAATCCTTTCCCACTCGTGGGGTCAGCATTTCTAGCCTTAACAGGATCTGGTTAGATTGTAAACTCTCTTGTATTTCCTTCATTTCCCATCTGCAACATGGTATTGTTCCCTTGAGGTTCTTGAAAGGAAGTCAGTCAACATCTGCTGGGATCTGGATGGCTCCAAGTATACTCATTGCCACCACTGGCTAAACATCTCCAAATAAATGTCTATATCTAGAGATGAAATGTTGATTACAGACCTGAGCTAGAGAGGAGACAGACCTAAAAGTTCCTGCTTGGGGGTGTTTGTTTGTTTGTTTAGTAGATTCCATTTGCAAGTCCTATTAGGGTTTGTTAAAAGCATGTAATCTGCGGATACAACCAAATGGTGATTCTAGGAAAACCCCTGTTAAATGGATATACAATGGGATGTGCCTCAGGGCTACTAGGAGAATCATGATGTTTTAGTATTTAAGTACCATGCTTTTCCTCTCTATCTTCTGCTCCTGAGCTCAAGCAAAAGCTCAAAAAGAACTTACTTCCCCTGCCACCTTCACCTGTAAGTGCCTCTGTCTTCCTTTCATTACATTCTACCGAGCCATATTCACATACTCCAACTCTGGTGAACCACTGCTTCCTGGGCTGAGCACCCCCTAAGAAGCTAACTCCTCAAGTGTACTTTGATTGGATCAACATCCTTCAGCAGGTGTTTGTGCCAGATAGTGTGCTTGCTGGGCTCCAGAAAGGAAAAAGGAATGTTTCACTTGAGGACTCGGCACAAAACTAGCTATAAAGTAGATACTGCTGCTGTTTCAGATCCTGTGAGAGATTCTGTGTCATCTGTTTACGTGGGCGCTGGCTGTTCAACCTCCTCAAACTCTCGGTCTCTGTTTCCCCTGCCTTTTCTTTTTTCAACTTTCCTTTCACACTTTGGAAAGGGAAGTGGATAGAGTCTTACTTATGACAAACAGGCTTCCAACTCTCTGTAGCAGAGGAAGCTCTTGAACCTTTGATCTTTCTGCCTCTTTCTCCTAACATGGTGGTGCTAACAGGTGTGCACTACCATGCCACGATTATGCAGTATTGGGGCTTTGTACATTCGAGGCACGTAGTCTATCCACTCACTGAGTTACAGTCCCTTGAATGTCCTGCTTCTTAAATAGACTATCCCTTGAGCTCAAACCCAGATTTATCCACCTGAGGCCAAGAAAGCAGGTTTTTGTTTTTTTTTTTAATGTCCACAGAGTGTCCCTTTTCCATTCCAAATACCTCAGGCTGTGGAAGATTCTGTCATGGGAAACAAATACTAAAATGAAGGAATTCTGAAAAAGCAAACCAGAGTGATTTGCAAGAAGAAGAACCTAATAGGAACTGGCCCTGAGTCCCAGAGAGGGGACTCACCACTCATTTGAGAACAGTGAAATCTCCACCATCATAACCATCACCACATTTCTTGTCAAAAGTCTTCACCATCACTCTCAACTCCTCTGTCATCTGAGATTACAGAAAGAGCCTTCTAAAAATCCACAGTATCTGCCCAAGGCTATAGACTGAGGGCACAACCATGAGGGGAGAGATCTAGAGATGTGCTCTTAAAACAGTTGCCATGGACACTTCTTAAAGAGAGCAGCAGGGATTCCAGAGTCAAGGCCCACAGGGTCGTAATACATGTGGCCAAAAGGTTATCTTACACCATAGCCTGTCTCAAGTTTTTCCCATGATCAGTGTCCTCCAAGAAACCTTTTTTCCCTTAATAGGACCCTAATAAACTTTAATATAGGTATGCTCTTTTTCTAATGCCTCATGTCTTATCACCATCAAGAGAGTAGGAGCATTGAGTGGCAGTGACACTGTTGGGGGCATGGGGAAGCATTAATGGTTTTGATCCCATATCTCTATGCCCAAACCACCTTAGCATCTCATATGAAGGGTCATCCCAAATGCCACGAGGCCACTTTGGACCTGCAGGTCAGTTATTCCATGGCTGGAATGAAGAACCTGTGTTTCTCTGTTGGATTTCTTGTAATAGATGAAGAGAGTTAGGAAAACGAAAAGTAGCTTCTCTAGTGAATGGCAAATGACCCTATATGTCAACACACTCATTAATTAAGCACATGGCTACATCTGTCTGGGTTATACTCTCCCTGCGAGCACTGCTTAAAATATGCACACAAATCCCAAACAACACTATGTACATATATTAAGAATGTACTGAAAGCCAGGCCACCATGATACATTATGCTCATTACAGGAACATACCTGTAATCCTACCACTTAGGAGGCAGAGGTAGGAAGAGTCTAAGTTTGGGGCTAGCTGAGCTGCACGCTGAGCCTGCATCTCAAAAAGAATATACTATTTTGAGATAATGCTCCATTAAGTAGCTGAGGAACTGCCTGGAATACATTTTTAAAATACAGCTTGGAATCGATTTAGAAATTTACTTAAATCCAAATTCTCCTTTCTCCTTATATCCCTATCTCCTGGTTGTAGGGTGCATTTAGTGAACAAAAGAAAACAAAGCAAGATTTTTTGTTTGACATAGGCAAGCTATAGCCTGTGGTCTTGTCCAAGTCTCTCTCCATAGCTCATGTGTCTCATGGACATCCTCCACGTGCAGCTGTCCCTTCCTCAACTTTTGAATCACTTCTTGCAAAAACTGGTGAAGCCAGACTGCTGTAAAGTGCCTCGGTACCCAGGAAATGGCACAAACCACAAGTACTTGCACGTTCTCTGCAGTTCCACAGTTTCCCCTACACTACCTCCATCCTTGCCTTTATGGCCTTTATGAGTAGTACATTGAGCAAGTACAGCAGTGGTTTGGGGAGAAACACCAGCTTTAGCTCCTCACTCCCTGGGAGCAGCTTGAATGAGCCAAGAAGCCTGGAGGTGTCCACTCCAGATTGCTTCTCTAGGGATTCTCTTGTTTCAGCTTTGCACCCAGGCCTGGCAAGTCTGGAAACTGGGCCAGACTCATATGTCTTCCCAGGAACAGGCACCCACATACCTGTGGGAGCTCTCCCATCGGTGCGCTGCCCCACCTATGTGGTACACTCCCACACGTGGGAGAGATGCTGCATTCCCAAGTGACACACCACCAGTATCCCCTCATCTCCTCCCAGGGTCACTTCTCATTGTCCCTGATTACTGCAAGCCTTCTGCTAGGGCAGTGAAGCCCCCTACCCTGTATGTCAGAGCCCTGCCAAATCCATTATGATGTCCACTGGGACCAGATCAGCTGTACCAGCCACTTACTTTTGAGTCTTCAGACAACCTTAATTGCCAGGAGCTTCTCAGCTGGCCGCTGGTTCTTTATGCAACACGCCCTTTGAAGTGCCTAGGAGCCCAGGCCATGGACACAGCCTTGGCTGCCGCCTCGTGGGGGGCACCTTTTGGCTCCAAACACCCACGTATACGTGGTTCCAAACTTTCGGGTGGATGCACGGACTAGCTAAAGGAACTGTCTTCTGACCAGATCCAGAAAAGGGTTGGACTTGTTTCTTTCACGATTAGGAATTGTGAACGCCCACTTTTCTCTGTATCCTTAGTGCAAACTACCAGATGCTCTTTGGCTCTTTCGCATCTCTCTGTACCCGCAGAGCCAAGGAATTCAAGAGATAATTAGATTTTTTTTTAAATAGTCTAAAGAGAACAGAGTAGAAACTTATCAAAGCTGAGAAAAAAAGATGCTTCCTTTGGGAGGGAAATTAAAAATGGGCCGATTTCTGGAGTTTTAGACTGAAGCCTGGGAATGGGAAGCAGAGGGAAGAGAAGTCAGGGGCAGAAAAGGAATTTCATTGGTTTTAAACCAGAGTGATTGTTTGCTCAAAAGAACATCTGTCTTGCAAACTCCTAGACTTTACTGGGGAAATCCCACTGCTGACATTCTAGAGTACTTGTGTTCAAGGTTTCTGGAGTAACAAGATTCATATTCGAGGGTGGGGAGGTGAGATACGGGGGAGGGTGGGTGGGGATACACCAACATGGAAGCTGGAGGACGGGGGAAGGGATAGTGGAGTTCCTGGGGGGAGGGGGGAAATGGGGGTAAGGAGAGAACATCTGAAATGTAAATAAAATTCCAAAACAAAAAACCAAAAAAACCAAGATTCAAATCCTATTTCCAGCCAGAGTCTGCTGTCACAGACCTGTAATCCAGCTTCTCAGGGGGTTGAGGCAGAAGGATTGCAATTAAGGCCTTTCTGAGCAAGTGAGTGAGTAAATGATCAGGAGAGGAAGGACAGGGTTTCAGAGACATTGTAGGAAATTTTAGTGAGACTCTGTTTCAAAATTAAAAGTAAAACGTGTGCTGAAGGCAGAGCTTAGTGCTGGAGTTGTGTGTCTAGCGCATCCAGAGCCCAGCTTCGATTCTAGCGCTCCCAGGAAAAACAAGCAAAATTCTGAATCCATTTCTGTGGTGTGATAATTGCATCATGATTTTGTGAGAAAATGGTTGTTGTTTTTTCAGATGTATGCTCAATTTTAGAGGGGAGTGCAATGGTGCTTTTGATGTATCTTCAATTTGTTCAGAAATGCATGGCTATGTGCGTTTACAAAGAGGCAGAGAAAGGTTGATAAAACAAGCATAAAAAAACAGTAGTTGCTTAATCTAAATGAAACACACACATCTTCAGTATTTATTTCACTCCCTCTACTTTTCAGATGTTGTCAAAATAAAAGTTGAGGATGCAGTCTTAGCTCTGTCTGCCCTCATCAAACTGTGCTAGAGAAAATGATGTGCTCTCTGGCTCAAATTGGAGATACTAACACAACCTAGACCAAAGGTTGTTACAAAGATGGGAATGAGATAATAGACTGTCTTTGCATGATACCTTAGGAAGGCTCCAAACCTGGTAAGAATTGCACATTAGATCAGATATTGCCTTGTCTTGTTTTCAGGCTCTTTCATATGCATACATCTAGTCCTCTTAGCTTACTTACATTTTAAGCCTCCGAAATCCAGCCACATTTTTTGCATTCACCATAGTAGCTGGTGCACTGTGACTAGAGTACTTCCTTAAGTGATTGTAGGGCACTGTTTTGTGGGATCTGTGTTAATAGCATTGAAAATCATCATAAGTCCCAAGGCCACTCATTAATTATGACAGACTGTTGGAAGGAAAATATTGGCCTAGTATGGTACGGAAGACATTTATAATAAAAAGTAATAACAAATGAATAATTATGACAGCATACTGTGATGAAAATGTGTTCTCATGTGTGTGTGTGTGTGTGTGTGTGTGTGTGTGTGTGTGTTTAATGTAATATTGTACTACCTTGACCATGGGTAATGGAAAACAGTACAGACAAACCTTAGATAAAGAGAGGCTAGTGGATGGGTGTTTGTTAATGGTATCTCCCAGTCCAAAACTACTTTTTCTTCCTTCTTCTTCCTCCTCCTCCCCCTCCCCCTTCTTCTTCTACTCCTCCATCAATCAATCTTCAGAGTCTTCAGTATCACCTTCACTTGGATGCCTCTGATACTGATTGGAGAAACAAGAGACATCCAGGGACATCACCATCCTATATCCACAGTTGGGTTTGGTTTTTTGTGGTAGAAAAGAGCAAGGAAGTTTGGAGAAAGTCTGTGCTAATACAGAATGTTTAAAATATTCAGTACCACAATCTCAGCCCCAGGTGTGGTCCTAGGGGATCTATTGACTGAGCAGAGATGGCAGGCGTATGTAAACAGACATCATGGAGACATTCTAAGCACATACACCTCTTGCCTGTCTTCCAATTGTGCACAGATGCTGGGAGTAAAGGTGCAACGATGTGGCTTTTTCTGGCTGCATTCATTTAGGCTGTTGTAGCTGTGAGAGAACTCTGAAATAATTATTTTCACTTTCCCCAAATCCCAGGCCTTCAAGAGCCTGGGGGTAGAAGAGTATTCAGGATTAAATCCAATTTTCTCTTCTCTCACCTCTAAGCATAGCCAAAATAATGATCTCCAACCTGAAAATCACCAGGAAAGGAAAGCACATACATTTATCACCCACACTACTCTCAGCCCAGAGCTTAGAGCACAGTGCCTGAGGCTGCACAGCTGCCACCTTTGGGATCTGAAGCTGGGCAGGTACCTCCCCTACAGGCAGCTCTATCCAAATCCTACATCTGCCCAGCCACCAAGAAGGGCCCATAGAAGGATACTACTCCCTTGGGTGACAGGAAGCTTGCTTGGCTCAGTTTCCAGGATATGTATGTGACTATGTGTGGGTATGTGGGAAGTGGAAACTAAAGGATTCTTTGAAAACTCAGTTGTGTTAGATGATATTTTGTTGGAGCAAACACGTGAAGGAATGTTTTGATGAAGCAGACACGGGTTTAGAAGGATGTTCTGCTAAAGCAAGTATATGAAAGGACATGTGATGAAGGATTCTTTTGGTCTGCCTTACATTGTGTAGGTAAGCTCCATTAAATACACCAAAAAAACTTCTAGGGGTGTGCCACAGCGTCTTGCTGCTTCTGAGGACTTGGGTGGATTGGCAGAGTGATGTCAGCTGATACAGACCTGAGTGGAGCTTTGCTAGGACAGACTCACACCCTAAGCAAGACATTAATGCTTAAACACTGAGCCATTGCTCTAGTCTCCACAAATTCACTTTGTTAACTGTACGGCAACAGGCTTTCAAACCCCTGAGAATAAATTTGTTGAAACTGGCCAGGCAGTGGTAGGTACACCTTTATTCCCATCACTCAGGAGCAGAGGCAGGCGATCTCTGTGAGTTCGAGGCCAGCCTGGTCTACAGAGTGAACTCCAGAACAGCCAGGGCTACATAGAGAAACAACTGTCTCAAAAAGGAAAGCAGAGAGAGACAGAGACAGTGAGGCAGAGAGAGAGAGAGGATGAGAGAGGAGAGAGAGGAGGAGAGAGAGAGATGAGAGAGAGAACTGATAGATTTGCTCTCTTCTTACACTCAGACTCAAAGTCTCTATCCTGCTTCCTAAGTGCCTCAGACATCTGTTCGGGTCTGGTGGTAATAGTTGCAAATAGAAAAACAGCAAGCCAAAGAAAACTCCTATTGTATTAGTTACCTTTCTTGCTGCACTGACAAAATGAGCAACGGAGTGCTTAAGGAAGGAAGGGCTTATTTTCAATCACAGTTGAGAGAGTACAGTCCATCATGGCCCAGACATCAGTTGATGAGGCAGGAGCTTGAGGCAGCTAGTCACATTGTATCTCAAGTCAGGAAGCAGATGGCAATAGGCTCACTTCCTCCTTCTTACACAGTTCAAAACCCCAGCCACTGGAATAGGCCCCATAGTTAAGAGGATCTTCCAACTCTAGTAACACAATCTAGAATCCCGAATACCACTGAGCTACGCCCCTAGTTCCCCAAGAATGGTTCCCAGGTGGAAGGAAGCAGAACTTTGTTCCTGCTATGTCATCTGTGACTTCTAAGGCTCCAAACTGAAAGGTCACCCAGAACTCTGGGCGTTGCCTTGCTTGCTGAGGCAACTGAGGTTGATGGATTCTTTTATAAGAATTTACTAGTGGGAGGCAGATGGTTAAGAAACTTTAATCGGATTTAATATAGAACTTTCACACAAAAAACCAAAAAGGAATTTCATATTCATACCCCAGGTGGAGGGACTTATGCTAGCTATGAATTTTTTTTATTTTGTTTTCTGGCAGTTTAAACAAAAATGGAAAAAAGGATTCATGGGTTATGGTTTCTTACGGGAAGCTTCTTTATTATTCATGATTTCCCTTTTTAAAAGTCAGGGTTCCCTCTATTTAGAGGCAGTGATCGCCCCCTGGTGGAAAATGGGGGTTTGGCCCAGCTTGTTTTCTCTAATCCACTTCTCAACTAGCCCTTTTTTTTTCTAGTGGGACATGACCACAAGAAAATAAAAACAGTTGACTGTAAAAATATTCTGAATGAGGGTCTTCTAAAAAATGTCCTTGGACCCCCTACCTTTCCCCGTCCACTGAAGTTTGGAGGCATCCATTCTTGAATATTTTCTACACCCTCCATCTTAGCATCAGTAGGCTGATCACTTTTTTAGGATCCCGGGACACTGTACTCTGTACAGCCCAAAATACAATGTTTTATATATTTTTTTTCTCCCACATAGGAAAACTATACCATTTAACAATGAGATGCATATATGAACTACTTGACATTAATCAGTTTAATTTGAACCTTTGGGTTAATATCAAAATTCTCCAAGTTTGGATATTATGCCTGGGTCCCCAAAAACTTTTGGGACCTTTCAAGTAAGAGGAATGGGGAGTTCAAGGCCATTAATTGCAGGTGCCGGGCCCAAACCCCTTAGCTCTAAAAAAAGATGACCCTCTTTAATTCTCATTTATTAGGTCTTAATTGTTTATTTGCCCATATGGTCTGGCTGCTTGCTTCAGCCTGCTATTTTATCATTGACCCGGGTTTGGGTTCAAAGGTCTTTTTTGGCACACTTAAAGGAATCTCAACGGCATTGCAATTTGCTGTTTCCCCATAGTGAAGGCCTAACCTCCCGTAATGCTTCTTGGCAATTAGTATCTTGGTTTTACCCAGATATATTTGCTCCTGGAATAGCCAAAAGGGTATAAAGATGTTGGGGGATGCCTGTATATTCTATGTTTATTGCGGGCACTATTTACAATTTCCAAGACATAGAATCAGCTCAGGAGTCCACCAACAGATGAACAGATAAGGAAGACGAAGTTTTACACAGGGCAGATGAAAAAGGAACATCTTAGGGTTTTACTGGGAAATAGATACAACTGGAAATTATTATATTAGCAATGGTAGCCAAATGAAAGGATAAAAAATATTACTGTTTTCTCTCATTTGTGGATCCTAGTTTTATATTGATGCATAAAATCACTTAAAAACACACAGCAAGAAAGCAGAATGGGGGACGGGAGGGGGGAGATAAAAACTAGAGGTAGCAGGAGGAAAGGAAAAGGGAGGGAAAGGGGAAAAAAGAAGACAGTTAAAACCTGTTGTACATGGGGAAAATGGGTTTTTGGGGGGAAAACCCCAGTGTTTGTGTACAATGGAACTTTACAACAATAAAATAAATAATAAATACTATGATTGACAATTGAAGCCTGAAGCTCCTTTTTTTAACTTTATGCCCTTAGCACACTTTTACTCTCTGCTGCTATGTGTTTGGAGTAGAGAGGTAGATATAGGCTCTGTTTTTTCATAGAGTTATTGCTTCATGGGGCGAACATGACCCGAGAGTTATCAAAATGTTGGATCCTTGCCCTCAGCCAATGGTCCTAGACAGCACTCACTGATGAGCATTTAGACTGAGGGGGGATAGGGAGCAGTTAATAAACCTACAAAGCTTTAAAGGTGGGACCATTAGTATAGCTTGGTCCAGGTCACAAAAAGGTTGCATATCTGGGCTTTTTTTTGTCTATGGGCACCACATGCAGGACACTTGTTCTTTTTGATAGCTATACAAAAAGAATGCGTTGGGGAAAATGAAAAATTTCAAGGGTGTTGTTCTCCTCGGGACTTTGCTACATTTTAAGGTTTTTAGATAAGTGATTTACACTTCCTCGGCCCCACAGTGTTCTATCTTTTAAAGTAAGAAAACCTTTCCAAAATTCCTGGGTGGCGATTCATTATGAAGGTCTAACTGAACACAGTGTGTGTAAGCCATGTTCACATTTCTAACTGTTATACAACTGAAAGGGAAAATACAGTAAGGGATGTATATTTTTCAGTGGACTTCAAAAGGCTGGGAACAGAGGTTCAAGGAAGATGGCAGTGAATCTTTATATTTGTGGCTGGCCCAAAATTAATCTTCCTAAAGAAGTTTTCCCTTTCCCAAAAGGGCCCCCTGATTTCCTCATGGTCTTAATGTGCTCCAATTTCCCATGCCAATGAAGTTTTTGCTTTTTCTCTATCCTCAGATATGAAAAAGCACTTTGTCTCAGATAGGACTTATCAGTTTAGCCCCTTCCTATCTTGGAAAAACTAGGTATAAGGGTAGCAGGGAAATGAATGAGTGAGTGAATGGGATTTAAAAGTGAGTTGATTGCGACGTCTCACTGTGGGATCTGCTGGCTGGATGACACTAGGAAAATCACAGACTTTCTGCAACCCAATTTGTTTCATTAGGAAAACTAAGGATGAAAATAAGTTCAGTATAAGAATTCTTTGCAGCACCAAGAGTAAGCCGGGAGACTTAAGTGTTTTTCACTTCCCATTAATTTGGTAGAAGATGTGTTATTCACATTTGTCAGTTGTGGAATTGGAGGAGGATCAGAACGGGAAACCCTTTATTCTGAGGAAGGTCATTCTATAAGCATGAGTCCCAAAAGAAAGGAATAAAATATATTAAAAAAATATTGATAAGGGGTTAATACTCAAATATATAAAGTACTCTTGAAAACTCAGTAAACAAAGCAAGTAACCTGTTTAAAACCTGAGCAAAAGACATAAATAAACATTTCTCCAAAGAATATGCATATGAAAAAAAATTTCCTTAGAAAAAGCCCAAATCAAAGCCATAATGATATACTACTCCCCCACCCTTTAGGGGGGGCTATTTTTTTTTTAAAAAATAGGTTGGTTTACACTACTTTTTGTTAGCTTTCACCGTAGACGCTATTGTCCAATCATGTAGAATACTTGATAAAGCTTATTATGAACTTATGATAGAATAAACTATTAAAAATAAAATATTTGAGAAATTTAAAATATATACGGGTGTATTCCAAAAGTACTAATGTCTAACCATAAGACCCATGAATATACGGGGTATTGCATTCTCCTGTAATCTCAGACTAAAAAAGGTTGAAGAAGGGGGAATTTAATTTAATGTCAGTTTGGGTACACAGAAATCCCAAGTCCAGCCTGGGGTATATAGTGAGACCTGATCCCCAATTCAAATAAAAGAAAAATTTAAAAAAAACAGAAAAAAGACCCCAAAAGACCTGGGGACATATCATTTTGAAAAAGTGTTTCCCATCTAAATAGGAGTCCTAAGTTGACCCCCCGGGCATTTGCCAAAAAGAGGGGGAAAAAGGGGAAGGGAAAGGGGGGAAAGGAGGAAGAAGAAGAGGGGGGGAAAGCAGCATTTTTTCTTGCATCTTAAAGGTCCTCCAAGTCCGTTTTA
The DNA here is from genome assembly GCA_021653895.1 of Mastomys natalensis. Lineage (NCBI taxonomy): Eukaryota > Metazoa > Chordata > Mammalia > Rodentia > Muridae > Mastomys > Mastomys natalensis. The sequence goes on along the minus strand of JAJTUV010003463.1, from coordinate 5,668 downwards.
ACATGAACACATTCTCATTAAATGGGAAGGTTTGTAGGCAAATGGAAGGCCTTCCATAGCCAATTTAGTCTCCTACTAATTGTGTTGTCGTTTTGTATAGCAGCACCCCTGGATCCAACCAAAACTTGTATGAACTAGTTTATGTAGCTATATAAGAAGATGAACTATTTTGTCATTTTCTGGGATAAGAGACTAAAGTCCTGTGATATGAAGTTCAGGGTAAGGGGGCAAACCCTCAACCCAAGGGAGAGATGAAAACCCACACACAACACCCATTCGGGGTTTCAAAAATTACATGTCTCTAAGACCACTGCCAGACATTCGGATGCCAAAGCGGGAAAAGATATTTCCCTCCACAGCTTAGTATCTCTATTCATGAGCAGTGGTCAGACGGACCAAAGAAAAAGGATTGTGTCTGATTTACATAGCATCATATGAGGTAGGCTAGAGCCAAGCAAGGTGGGGTTCCAGCCCCCACATCCTTAGCTGTAGAGCACATTTTTGATGGGCAGAGGGGAATTCTTTAAAATTTTTTTTCCCCACCATGTAAAAAACGGTATTTCTGCCCAAACCAGGCAGCCAGGACTTTATTTTAAAAAATAAAAACATTATGGTTCCTTTTTTTTTTTAAAAAAATATATAAGTTGCGTTGGTAGTCAGCTTAAGTTCTTTACTGAAATGTTTTCTGCTGGGCAATAGAAGCAAGAACCTGTTTCCAGTGAGCTGTGGTTTTGGACAAGCCAAATAAATGTCCACTGTCAGTCAGGACTACAGGGGCACATGGTAAGACCCAAGCTGTATGCTGTTACCTGGGTCAGGAAGGCTGTGGAGCTGACCAAATCAAAATAGACTTTCAAGGCTTTGCTAAAGCACAAGTGCGTGAACAAAGCAGCTTTGTGGTAATGATGGACTCCATTCTTCCTTACTTGATTTTAGTCAGCATCACGGGATTTGTTTATGAGATCTTCCAATTTTCCCTGTCACCGGAGGAAAGACACTGGTGGGTATGGCAGGAACCCAAATTTCCAGGCAGCTCCCTCACATTTTCTTTTTGTGTTTATTCATGAAAAAAAAATGACTTTGGATGTGTGCCTGTGCTACTAACATTTAAGAGTCGTAAGAGCAGGAGTTTGAGCAGTTTTGAAGATTGGGTTAAGGTGGTCAGACTCTGTGGGGTGGGGAGGGGGGAAGGGGGGGGGAGTAAAGGGAAAAGAAGGAATAGAGGGAGAAAGATATTTAGACCAGGAAGAGAAAGAAGGGAATGAGGGAAAGAGGAAGAAGAGGAAGAAGGGGAGAAGAAGGAAGGGGGAGAGGGAGAAATTTAAAACAAGGAAACCTAAAAATGGATGCCCTTTCTGGTCCTTCCAAGCTTGTGGTTTCTGAATGTTCTCAAATACACTACCCCTTTATGCTACCAATTAAATTCCCTTTCTAGGAAGCTTTGCCTTCTGGTAAATGGCCCCCAGCCCCAGCCACACACTGTGAACACTTCCACACAAGTTATTTCATGGGTGTCTTTTCACAGGTAGGTTTCTTGGGGCACAGGACATGCCTTTAAGCTCTTGATTTCCATTCTATTCTCCAAGTGAAGGAGAGTTTCCTTGTGAAGCTGGGTGAAACCCAGGCTTCCAATTCCCGGGCAGAAAAATTTGGCAGCAGTACTCACTAAAGATGAAAGAAAACTGGAGCATTTCTGAAAGAAAAAAACAACAGAAATTACAGTTAAATGGCATTCCAAAGTAGGCCAAATGTGATTAAGAAACAATCATTTTAGAGTTGGACGCTGGAGGTTAGAAGGGCCAGCTATAATGATTTTAAATATGTGCGTCTCAAGCAAATTGTTGCACTCTGTTGCCTAGTTTGTCTTATCCAAAAAAAAAGGGATAGAAACAGCCCTACTGTAGTTAGATCCTCACCATGATGCCTATAGAGGAATGTGGCAAGCAATGAGCTGTTTGATGTGAGGAGGGAAGTATCAACCCATCCAAAGAGGCAAGCATGGGGGTAATGTCTGTAGACTTGGGTACTTGTTCCAGCAAAAATCTGAATAAATGCCTGGTTATCTTCGGGTTATCAGTTACCTAACTGCAAGGAATCAGTTTGTGGTTATCTGAACTCTATTTTTATATGTTCTCCCTATTTCTCTTCATTTAATTTCAGTGTAGCTGGTTTATGTGGAGGGTCTTGAATCCATTGGAATTGAGCTTTGTACAAGGAGATAAGTATGGAATCAATTTGCATTTTCTACAAGTTGACCTCAGTTGGACCAAGCACCATTTGTTGAATCTGCTAGTCTTTTTTTCCCTGGATGTTTGAGCTTTTGTAGAAGATCAAGTGACATAGGTATGGGGGTCATTTATGGTCTGCTATTCAGTATTCCATTGATCCTCCTGACTGTCTCTGTATCCATACCATGCCGTTTTTATCACTATTGCTTTGTAGTACAGCTTGAAATCTGGGGGGATGGAGCATTCCCCCAAATTTCTTTATTTTGAGTGTAGTTTTCGCTATCCTGGGTTTTTTGTTATTCCAAATGAATTTTTAAGATTGCTCTTTCTATCTCTGTAAAGAATTGAGTGGGAATTTTGATAGAGATTGCATTAAATCTGTAGATTGCTTTCGGCAAGTAGCCATTTTTACTATATTAACCCTTCAATATTGTTCTCATGATTTAGAGATATGACATTGAATTGTGGGAATTTGAGGATGTCCTGTGGTATGTTATAAATTGTGGGCAAGTATCATCTAGTCTGTTTCTCTCTGTCTTTGTTTCTCTGTTCTCTGTCTCTGTATTCTGTCTCTCTCTCACTCTCTCTCATTTTTCTGGTGCTGTGCATGAAACCCAAGAACCGGCATGTTTCAGACAAGCCATGAACTCTAACATTGAGCTATACCATCCCCTGATTTCTACGTTGCTATTCAATTAGACATCACTATTTGCAGGGTCCCATGGGCACTGCAACGCTTAAACAGAGGATTTGGGGCAAGGCACCTCTCTTTCTCTCTCTCTCTGAATCTCAGGGCCCTTTCTGTACAGTGGTTCTGTACACTTGTCAGAACAAGTGGTTTCCTGGGCCTCTTTCTAACTCTGACAAGCTGAGGTCCCCTGTAAAGCTAACTAACCCAGTAGAATGTTCCACCCTAAGTGCAGGACTTGTTCAGGCAACAAGTCTTCAAGGTGTTCAAAGGAGAATAAATATCTTGCCGGGTGGAAATAAGAATGGTTTCTCTTCTGTGAAAGGTCATAAACTAGGTCAAAGGACGAGAGATGATGTGGGAAAGGACAGAGCAACTACAGGAACAAAAGGATCAAATCTACAGCAGGGCTGTTATACAATGGGTGCTTCTTATCTGGGAAGGGAAATGGAAGGAAAAGTTTGCTAGAAACAAACAGTCATGCACACTGAGCACCAATCAAGGTCAAAGTCAGACCTTACATCCCTTAAAAAATTTCACATTGTCCTTCCCAATGTCAGAGAACATTCATTATACACTGACCTATGATTCTTTGGGGATAGGGGTTTAATGGGGCCCATTAAGTTATTCCATAACCCTTTATTGAATGACTTCCTTGGACTAAGGCTTGCATTGAGTGTAAAAGTAGAGATAAATAAAATATGGCCCTCACCCTTGGAAGGGACATCAGTTCGAACAGACAATGACAATGGATAGCCTGTTAGGGGTCCTACAGGGAGTGTTAAGGGTGCAAAGGAGGAGCTGCGAAAGGGAGGCCTGAGTAAGTCCTCAAAAGCTCGCTAAGATTTATCACATTAGGAAGGGAAAAAGAGAACACTTTAATTTCCAGTCTTCCCCACTCTTGTTTGTAAAAGTGTCAGAAGTTCTCAAAAGATGAATGTTGTGAACACAGTTTAGCTGTGGCTGTGGCTAGCGGTCTCATCAGATGTTTTCATATTACCCCACAGGTCCTGGGAAGGCATGGAGATGTTTTGAAAGCAGGGCCTTAACTCGGGCAGATTTGGCTAAGGGTTTTAGGTCTGTGCATTAGTGGAGCTGCAATAAACTAAGTTACTGTAAAGGAACTATGAGAAAAATACCATCGTCTCAAAGAAGCCTATGAGTTAGTGCAGCTCTGTAGAGAGTGCGATTTGTGGATATATTAGGAAGCTAATTTTTGAATTAAAAAACAACCAGTTACTCTTTAGGGGTCATGATCTTGCAGCATGAGCTCTTCCTAGTTCCTTGTATTCAACACGGTAGTGTCCTGTATGAGTGGATTGGTTACTTTCCTTTTTTCTGGGACAAAATATCTGAAAATGGCAACTAGAGGAGGAAAGACTAAGATTTAGAGGGTACAGCCATTTGAGGCAGTTGGTCATATTGTGTCTTCAGTCAGAAAGCTCAGAGAGAGATGAAAATTGTTGCCCAGTTAAAGTCTCCTTTTTGTTAGTCCAGACCTCCCCGTCGCCATCTATGGATTGCATCACTCCATTCAGGATGTATCTTATGCCTCAGTCAACATAACTCCCTCACAGACATGCTGGTGGTTTGTCTCCTTGATGATTCTCCATCCTGTCAAGTTGCCAATCATATTAACCATCATAGAAAGTTTCTTCAATGCCTAGCTCCTAAACTACTCTTTCATTTTAAAAAAGAAAAGAAAAAGAAAAAAATGGATACAGAAAATCAACTTGAAGTTAGTCTAAGAGCATCAAGGAAAATGGCCTGTCAGCCATCTCCAAATGCTGTTCTCTCTCTGATTTCCAATCACCATGGTTACCCTTAAGAAAAAATGGATTTCAGATTGGAAGATTGTATTTCTTAGGATGATGAAAGGCTCCCCCTCAACTTTAGCTTTTAACCTTTCATAGGTAGAAAAAATGAACATCATCAAACAAATTGACATTATTTCCTGAATATGTTAGAATCACAATCTTATACTCTGTTGGTGTCTATCCCCAGCCAGAGCAGGAATCCAAGGTAACTAGGAGACTTGTCACTTCCTAAGATTTCCTTACAGGATAAGAAGATGGATCAGGGGTTTAAACATTTGTTGTGGAAGCATAAGGACCTATGTTCCAATTCCAAGCACCCACATAAACCCTGTGCTTGAGTTATGTCCTATAAACCCATTACTATGGGCTGCAGGGGTGGACTTATTGGAGCTTGCTGGCCATCAAGTCTAGCAAAAATAGTGAACTTCAGGTTCAGTAATGATAATGATATGCAAGCCGCAATCCTCCCCCACCTGCGACCTGTGCTGGCTCTGACCCTTTTAGGTGGCTCCTAGGCAGTAGACACAGTTGCTTTGCATTATGGGTAGATGAAGAAGAATGACTTGAAATCCCTTCTCACTATACTTTGCCTGAAGAGAGATTAGTTGAAAGTGAAAGTGAAGTCACCCAGGCCAGTCCAAGCCTACAGTCCCAAGGACAATTTCCTAGGCCACCATGGTCGTGAGGTGGCCCTGGAAAAGCAGGGAAGAGTCACCCACTCTCTGTACAGCACTAGGTACCACACAGTGTCTCCAGTAGGAAAGGTTTCTAAAGCACCCTGGGAATGAGCGAGCAAAACAGTGTCTGGTAGGAGAGGCTTCTAGAGCACCCTGGGAAATGAGCCATGTGGGTGGCTATTGAACATCCTGCTCTAGTGTGAGTTTCTTTTCAGGCTGAGCAAATACCCTGCTCACTGCATTCAGGGCTCTTGACTC
>JAJTUV010003462.1:0-55650 GCA_021653895.1 Mastomys natalensis | reverse complement strand
AAAGGAGTCTGTGACCCTCCCTAGGCGGAGGAAAGGCAAACATGGGCAGAGAAGCTTAAACCACCTGCTTGGGAACGCCCACAGCTCCTCCCCTAGCCGCCTCCTAGCGGAGGTTCCTTGGCCATCTGTCCCAGAGACACAATGTTCATTCTGCCCACAGACTGGAAGGAAGTGTAACCTCCCAGTACTACTAATCCAGGGGAGGGCTCCTTTATTGCAGGGACCCCCGCCTTACCTTTCCCTGAAATGGCACCTGCCTTGGAATGTCTCCTCTCACTATCGCCTGGTTGAGCGAGGGGTCACCACTTTGGGTCCAATGCAGTGATCCTTCTCAACTTTGGTCCTCATTTTCAAAAGAATGAGCGGGAGTATTTATCTGGGAGCTGTTGTTCTCCTAGGATGTGGTTTCTGCCTTTGGTTTCTGTGTCATTTGTGCCATGACCATGCAGGACATAAGGTTGTTGTTTACCAGGCGCTGACTGCCATGAAGGAAGGCACTCCCCCAGGTATTTGGCTGGCCTCCCTTAGGGAGGCATAGTGGGGAGCCTTCTGGACCCGGTAATGGCCATCCAGGCATAATCCCTAGATCCTGACCATCTTGACCATTGCCAAAGGTGTACACTCATGAGGCTCCTACAGCATCACCTCAATGTTTCTGAAGCGGGAGTACGAGGAGCGCCTCGACTAGAGATGTTCTCAATCCTGAGATAGATTCTCTGAAAGCATGTCCGAGTGCATAGAGGTTTTGTGCCAAATGTACCTCTCCCTGAAAAAAGGCACGAAGGCGGGTATGGCAGAAATATAAACTTTCCCATCACAATGCCTTCACTTTGCACAAGGGCTCGGACCTCTGTTTTCCACCGCTGACTTGCTGCGCTAGCGGCGACTTTATAGGTGTGCTTTATCGCCTCACGCCAACCACCTAATGAATGAGTTCAAGCATGCTTGGGTGTGGGATGCCTAAGGTCTGAAGGGTCCAGAGGTAACCTAATTCAAATTTAATAAATAAATAAGGGGAGATGTAGGCAGCCGTGGTTATGACCAGCACCTGACAATGTAAGCAGCTGGCTTCCAGAGTGGCCAGCTCAGGAACTGGTAAACTGTAGGCAGCCGTGGTTATGACCAGCACCTGACAATGTAAGCAGCTGGCCAGCAAACAAGTCCTTTGAGCATGCGTCGGCCTCGTGCCCCTTCTGAGTGGGCTTATGCTAATAAGGTGTTGGCAGCTTAACCTATCCTGGGAGGACACATCACCCAGCCCGCCTAGGGCAGTTATATAAGCAGCTCCTTTCTGCTGCTTGGGGTCCAGGCCTTTCCCTTCCCTTCCTGGTCCAGGTCCCCCGTCCAGTTCCCCATTCCTATGTCAAGAGCCGTTCCGGATTAAAGCCAACTGAGAAGGATCCTACCGTGTCGCGTCTTACTTGCGGGTCAAGGCGGACGCGACAACCCATCTCAAGCAAGCATGAGAGAAAGACAGCTTCTTTCAGGTAATTTCCCAAGAATAACACCACGGTCAATATGTTTAGACTATATATCTCAGACTCTGCTGGTTCCTAGATACCACCACATAACAAAGGCAGATGGCCTATATATAAAAAAGAAGCTTGTTGATGTTGTTTAAATTATGTGTCCGTAGCCAGAGATCATATTTTCATGCAATTAGGCCAGGGAACTTGCCTTATGTTCCTAAATATCAAAGGTGGCCATGTCACGACAGATCCAATTATTTGACAATGGATGAAAATGCTGTGGTGGAGAATGTCTGAGGCAGCAAAATTTTCTCCAACATTCACAGTTGAAATCTGACCCAAATATCTTACCTTAAATAAAAAAGGAAAAATGGAGACAGCAATAAAACTAGGACTCAGACTGCCTGAAGGTTTTTATTTAAAAAAAAAAAAAAAAACCAAAACCTTGTGGGTGAAGGGCTCAGGGAACAACATTGAGAGTAACAGGATAGATGTGTTTTGTGTGTTTTCGTGTATTTAAACTGCAACAATTTTATTGAGAGTGCCAATGTTTTGGAGTGAAGCTGAGTCTCCTCGAAAATCCCATTTAAATACTATATTGACAGCAAGTTAAAATTGGCTGAACATAGATGTTTTGTCATTGTGAGGTCTCTATGGAAGCAGACGCCGACCTATTTAGACTATCAAATCCTGACTAGAATTTCACCCCCTAGAAATCTGAAGCTATAGCAGTTACTATAATTGCTACATAGCATTCCCCAAAGCAAAATAATGTAGGCTCTTTTCTCTCTGACAAAACACAAATAACTATTATTTAATGGCACAAAAGATGCTGAGCCTGAAGTGCTTCATAGTGTATTTCTCCAGTGGTTATGAAGAAAGAAAAGGAGAAACTATCCATATTTACCCAAGTGTAGAGATAACAAGGATTTTAATTAGTGTGAGCATCATATCCCTGATTTTTCTATAGTAATTGATACTGTGCCATTTCTAGAATCAAATGAAAAGAGCTCATTTTACATTAAAATTGAACAGGGACAATCAGAGAGCTGACTTAGTGTCTCATCCATTGATACCAATTGGTAGCAAATGCAATAAGTTTTTTTACTCCACATGTGAGAATTTATGTTAATGGGGCCATACTTGAGAACATTAACGGAGTCTGGAACTATTTTGTAGAATCTGTATTTGTGAGGCGGTGGGCTGTAAGAGGCAGTGGGGTACCCAGTTGAGTCTGCTTTGAACCTAGGTGACCCTAATGGGGAGGTAGGAGTTCGGCCTTGCTCCTGGGCCCTGGTTTTTTTCACTTAGCTTCAGCCATCTACAGCCCCTCCTAAAGAAAGGTTTGTGGTCTTGGGTCACATAGAACAGGTTGAGGGCATGACTACAAGCTGCAGAGCTTCAAGAGATCTCCATATTAATGAGATACCTAAAGGCCAGAGGACATAGTCAATTAAGCATTCCTTCCCAGACCCTCCTCCTTGCAAAAGATATTTAACCTTAGGCCACTATGAGGACAGGGGGTATAGCTTCATCCACTTTCTGCCATGACAATAAACCTTTTAAAACCATGGACTTCCTCTCGTACATAGGTCAGCCATGACCCAGCCAAGTGAGTTGCCTCGACCAAGATTCTCATCCACCTTGAGGGGCACTGCCGACCTTTCTCTCTCCTTCCTACCCTTTTGGCTGTAGGTAAGTTCAGTCCACATGCACCCCCCACCCCGTCTCAATCACAACGGGACGCACACCCATGCCCAGGCACTACAACCCCACATATATTTTTCCATATAATCCTTAAAAAGAACTGAGCCACCTGTTTGAGCTTTGGATCATTTTTATGATTTACACATTTTCCCCATCTTTTGGTAGTTAACTTTAAAGAGTCATTTCATTGTTGACATCAGTGTTTTTAAATTCTTAACTTATGGATAAGTGCATAAATGAATGTCCACGTTTAATCATTCCAGTCTCAAAAAAAAAAAAAAGATTTGAATCTGTATGTACCACAATATTCATGGTTTTCAGCAGTATCAGCTCCTAGGATGGGAAATTATGTATCCTGCAGAGGAATATCCTTTCTTAGTTTTGGTCACATTCTTAATGTCTGTCAATATATTTATATCTCTTTTTCATAATATAATCCAAATTCAAGAGACTATTTATGAATAACTAAATTCAGAAAATCATTATTTTCTGAATATAATGTTCCTTTAAAAATAATTGTGTAAAACACGTATGAGCAATTTTTTCTTTTTCTTTCTTTCTTTTATTTACTTATTCTTTTAACTGCAGGCCTGTTCCAATCACTAGTCTTCAGCTGGACCCATGGAGCTGGGTAAAGGGCTACAGTTCCCAAGCTTAGTTGCTCTATCACTTTCATTGTCAATTTGTTCCAATGTTAGTGTATTTGTGAACCTCAGTTTAACACTTAATATTAATTAATGTTAAATTAATTAATGTTTGCAGACTTCCATTCCTAGGCTTAACTTACGTCATATTGTCATGTTAGAATATCAAAACTAGGTATTCTGTACTTTTTGCATGCACTTTTTTTTACTCCATGCATAATGTCTGTTGTCTTGATAAGACAGATACCCACTTAACGTGAAATGATGCCCTCCATCTTTTCTAAAGGTGTCTATTCCAAACAAAGTGACATAAAACAGAGAACCATTGAATAAGCAATATGTTGTCTTTAGGTTTGAAGTTGGAAGTTGATGTCTACCAAGAACTTCAAATTTTTATTATGATTCAGGTCTGTTACATAATATTGACAGTTAATTATGGTATCATCAGAGTGGTCAAAGGAGAAGTGACTTTCTCTTTCCATATTTGCACACTTGGAATTGAGGCAATAGAACTGATGAGATGAATATTCTCTTACACAGCTATGCATTTTGTTATCTGGAAAGCTCACAGAACATACCCAGCTAAGGAAAATATTGGCTAAGGATTTTTAAATGTGCATGCCCTCTGATAAGAGAAAATTACTCTTTTAATAATGGAAGACATGGTGAGTAAATGATGAAGTTGAAAAATTTTAAAATAACATAAAATGACAGTATTAGGGGGATTGAATTAATCTAGTTCTGTGCCTATATTGATGTGGCTATAAATGATTTAAGCAGAAATAGAAAAAATTAGTAAAGTTCTATTGCTTATTATATTTAAAATGCTTTAAATGATCTAAGTTGAGTTAGTCAGATAGTTAGCAGGTCACTATGAAGATCAATCAAACAGAAAAGAAAAAGGGAAACATTTTCAATTACTCTACACTTTAGAATATAAACAACCCACGGGATGTAGGAGGTGGTATATGAGGTTGTCTTTTATTCCAATAACATCACTTATCATATAACCCAGAGGCAACTGTTTAATGAGAATTATTTTAATTAGAATTCAATTAGACTCAAGATACTCATATTTCAAATCCCAAGTTAAAACAAATGGCCATAGAAATGTAAAGTGATTCTGGAGGAGTGTGTCATTCATTAATTTCTTGGGAATATATTTACGGGAAATCAGCTATCGCTTTGGTTTTGTTATGATCTCAGTAGCTTACAGGCTAGAAGCTTGGCCCTCAGTGTCATAATTTGGAAAGGTGTGAAAACTTTGGAATGTGGAACTCTGGGAGGATTCCTGAGGTCAACTGGAAATGCCACCTGGAGAGAGGTGGTGGGAACTCACCCAGTCTCAGTCTCTGTGGTGTTTTCCTTCAAGGGTTATTGCTTTCCCACACATTTGATGCTGTCATGCGTTGCCAGCTACCTCAACCTGTTGCTTAGGATTTCCAGATTGGTGGGCTACATACACTCCCTTTCTTTAGCTAGCAATTTGACTTCAGGTATTTGGTATAGAAATGAGAAAAAAGAATTTTTCACCCATTTTGTATTTGTTATGAAGATAAAACAAAATGCCAAACTTAGAAAATAAAGTTAATTGGGAAGGTTCATGAGCTTAGGAGACGGAAAAAAAATTGGTGTGATATAATTGTCAGGGTTCATATATTGATAGAGAGAGATGGTAGACAAAGGAAGGAGAGAGGGAGCGAGAGAGGAAGAGAGAGGGAGATAATGAGAAAAAGAGAGAGAGTGTTTTAACTGCTAGTATGACATAGACAGAAGACAATATTGCAATATAAGGAGCTTTTATAGAAAATGAGAATAGCTGATAGGTTGAGGGAAACAACTGCCTGTAAAGATGAGCTTTACTAATGGAGGCCATGCTTCAGGATCTCCAAGGAAATCTTTCATAAGATTGAATCTTTGGAAAGAATAGATCCAAATTAAAAGGGATGTAAAAAGTCCAAGAAAATGAGTGTTAAGATATGTTTCACATATACACCGAATAAAGAGTTTTATCAAAATTGAATAATCCATAATCAAGTGGGTGTCCAATGTGAAGTGGATTCTTTCTTATTCTAGAAGTTTACTTCTTAGCATGTGAGTATTATGCTTGAATTGAAGAATAATTGCAACCAATAAACAATTTATTTTACCACTTGTGAATAAAAGTATTCTGTGTATACATAAAAAACAAACCACAAAGAGATTCTGGATGGCACATGTACAGATATGACCTCCTGAAATCTGAAGACTGACTGTAACAGCCTTTTACAGTGAGCCTACAAACTTCCCAGAGGACAAAGACTAAGTTTATTTTAGAGACAGTAAGCAACATTTGCATGGAAATGAACAGCTAATGTCAGAGAGAGATACAAAGCAGAAGGAATCAGTTGCGTGTGTTTGCTCATGACTGCAATCACAGGACTCTAGAGATCAAGACAGTGAATTCCATGAATTCCAGGCAGCCTGGGAAACATACCAAGTTCCAGATCTGCCTACCCTACAGAGTGAGATTCTGTCTCAGATGGACTGATACACAGACAAGCCTACAGAGAATAATAATAATAATAATAATAATAATAATAATACCCAATTTTGGACTTTTTCTTCTGCTCACAAGATTTCTACCATACCCAATGTCTTCAGTATTAAATTTAATTCTTTGACATTTCTTTTGATATCCTGGATTATGTATCCAAATATATTTTTCAGGCTAAAAATCAATGTATGTAGTCACTAGGCTTACTAAGCTCTTAACCTGTTTATACTTCAGGGACAGAAGAATAAAAATCAAACAAGGTTGCTTAAACTTCTTTAAACTTCCTGGCTTTTCCACAGACACCTCTTCTGCTTGGAGTACACCCCTCCAAACCCCTAACCTGCTTCCTTATGTATCAAGTGTTCTGTAAAATGCAAGCTCAAAGAATCCTTTGTCCTTGAAACATCTTTCTTTAGTTTAAACTGTGTTTGTTTTCCTTTCACTACAACTGTGTTTGCTTGCACCTTTTGTAAAATGCTCACATGAGAAACCTTAGACTCTAATTATCTGTACATGCCTTATATCTTTTTCTACCCAATAGGAATTCTCTTGACAAATGCAGACAAATCCTCTTTGTTTATGAGTCCCAGACTCATACTTGAAATGACAACTCACACATGAGTGATTATTGAAAAGATGGTTTGGAACATTATCTCAGACTATGTTTTAATCTGCCACATGCAGATTAGAATGTTTTAATGGATTATTTCTCCTAAAGTGGCTCTCAAGTTTTAGTCCTGAGAATTATAAAGAAAGTTGTTGAGATTCAACAAACTCTGTTTCCCCCAACCACCTAGAATGAGTAGAGTAGGCAGGCCATGCACGAGTGTGCAAAACAGCAGTCTCCTTGAGGAAATTTCATGCAGATTAGAGACCCTGAGTTTAGAATAAAGGGCTCATGCCCAGTTGTACATCACAGAAGCCTAACTGGCCTCCACAGAACCTGCTCCCCTTTGTGCAATGCCACTTTCTAGAAGTTGGTAATCCAGGCACTCTCTACACTTCTCTGCCTGCTTGACAGACATAGCACATGGTGACTATTTCTCTTCAAGGGAATAACAGTGAAGCAGCTTGTGAAATTTTGCAGGCCAGAGAATGCAAGACATGGTATGTGATGAAGATGATGGCATTCGGAGACAAAAGAACCCTCATCAATAGTACACAAGACACCTTCCATGGCAATATCAGCCTCCTACCTGCCAGGAAAGTCTACTCGATACTTTACACATAAGAAATAGACTTCTATTGGGTTGGCTAGTACTTTCTGGTGGGATTTTGGAAATAATATATGTGTTAACATCAATAGCATGTTCAGTGTTCAAGAGATAAAGGAGAATTATTTAAACTTAGAGAGTTAGATTTTTGTAATCATATTTATTTACTAGACAAAACAGCACCTTAAATCAAAGTTAGGGAATTAATAATGCTTACGTGTTCATGAGAACATCTACCAAGGAAACATCATCCACTCTTAATTCTAACTATTAATGAAGATGCATCAGACTGTACCAAAAACCACATCATCAACTTTTCATTTATAGATTATAATTTTAACCTATTATAAGAATAGTTTATAGCATTTTCTTCATTCATATGATTTTTTCTGAAACTATGAAATGAAGAGGAAGTAATTATCTGAATTAAAGTAAACTTTAACTCCTCAAAAAGTAAAATCAAACAAAGAAATAATAAAATGAGGCTAAATTCTTCTTAAAAGTTGTTACAGCAGAGGCCTCCCTCCAAACTGTTACCACATGAATGACAAGAGAGTTATTTTGAAACCATGTTCAGTTTCTTAACTCCATTAGCTGTTTCTATAAGGCAAATCATCCTCAAATCCAAATAGCTGACAATTTGCAAGTACCTCCCTAATTTGAATCTCCTCCCTTTCCTCTAATTCATGAGGCATTTCAAGATGCAGTCAGAACCAACAAGAGGCTTTCGATTTCCCAGTGCACATATCATGCACGATTGGATCAAACATCATTTATAACATTATTGGATTCTAGAGGAGCTATTATTACTCCCTTTTGTCAGAAAAATGTTGAATTTTCCCAAGCAGAAATATGTCTTGTAGTTCTTCATTTGCATTTTAGAAGCCTCGTTTCTAGCATTTACTCTTTGTAAGTAAACAGATGGATTTTAAATATTAAAAACCCATTTGGTATGACTGAAAACTTAACTGCCTACAGTCCCCCATTACAGAATCTTGGGTGTGAAATTGAAAAGTAAATTATACTATGTTAAGTCTGAACAGAGTTCATCTAGAGCTTTGTCTTTGTTAAATTGATGGGGGAGGTTTCTTTGTGGACAAAGACTATAAAAGGAACTACTGGCCAGCTGGAGCCTAACCCCGAACTGTTAGAGAGAACTGTTACAGAGAGAACTGTAGTTAGATTTCAAAAGGTATGATTTAGATATATCCTAGACAGGATATTTTTTCTGCACACTTAATGAATATGTTATAGGCACATAAAGATAACAAATGACAAACATAATATTGCAAATTGCTCTCATGAGAGTCCCCAGATTTTCCCATTTATCCACAATTCCTTCTGCTAAAGTGGCAACCTTCTGCTATTTCACCCAAAGTTTGCTTAAAAGCTTTTGATGGGCAGTCAGCCAATTCTGAGGTTTTATTACCTTATTAGGAAGCAGGCAATGGACAAGTAGATCATTGAATTTTCCCCATCAACAAACTGTTTTGTTACAAATCAGAGGCAAGGAATTTGAAGGAGAGAATAAGCAGGCAGGGCTGAGGAAGGTTTTGAACAAAATACCTGTTTTGTGCACAATGCATTAACAAGTGTCAGGAATGGCAGGTGCTGTGGGCTTCCAAGTCCCAGGTCTCCACTGCTATTTGTCTTAGCAGGGAGATGTGATTGCTCTATTAGGCTGTGGATATTTCATCTGGAGTCAAACAACATAAAACTGGAGAAGTAATTCCCCCCAGCTACCCAAATAGAATAGCAGGGGAGATACACCAGGGCGTAGATTCATTCAGAATTAATAGAACCAGATATAGCCATGTTTTGTGATAGTCATTTAAAATGACTTAAATTATTCAGAAAAAGTAGGAAGGAGTGTAGGGAAATTGTTGATGCTGTAAAGGTCTAGAATCAGTTGTAATATTTAAGGCCACAGAATTTATTGTTTTTTTTTTCCATTGATATTTAACATTAGTTTTTCTAGTGGGGAAAGGACAGCTATGATGCTCGATCTGCCTATGGCTTGCTCGGGTTTTTAAAATTTCTGAGTCTCAATGTCTTGGTCTTGCTGCCTCTTTTCTTAAGGTAGGCAGCTGAGAGGACCTGAGGATTTCACCTATGCTTCATATAACTTTTTAAAGGAGTCACCATACATCAATAAAATACTGTAACATTCAAAAAGATACTTTAAACTAACAACACTAATTTCTTTAATTTTTAAGTGTTATTAAAGTTTACTTAATTGTATTTATAAGAAGATATCCATTCCTAAGGTACATACACTTTCTGGGATTAAACACTAAAAGAATGTTGGCTCAGTTAGACTTGATAATCAGAAGGAAGTGATTCTTTTAATTGCCATGTTAATAAAATTTCATTATTATACATTAATATGAATAGAAGTTAAACACAAGATGAGTTCCTATTTTGCAAGCAAGAATTTCTTAATGATATTTCTTGAAATTAGTGATTAGTTCCACATGCTTGCCAATTTTATACTATAGCAAAATATGTAGGTGTATTTTTAACTTGTCTACTAAACACCTTTTTGTTTCATGCATGCTTTATGCTCTGTCTTTCATTATGAGATAGTTCTTTCTGAAGCCATCCTACCATTTTCCTGATGACTACAAATGCACAGGAATTGTTTGAGATATCACACAGGTAGGATTCACACACAATACTACCACCAGAAATTCTTCTGGAATATTTTTATTTTATTATTATTGTGTGCACATGTGCTCTGGTTTGTGAATGAAAGCAAAAGAACAATTCTGAGGATGCTTTTTCTTTCATTCCACGTGTATATAGGCTCCAGGAATTGAACATCAGCCTTTAGATTTTGAAGACAAACTTGTTTTCTCTTGCTGAGTTGTATATGCTGTCCTACCTCTAAGAATCTACTCCTGTGTGTGGGTATGCAGGAAGCTGTTTTCTCTGCTAATTCTGCAGCAGTTATTCATTAATTCTACACTAGAATACTTCCTTTCTTGTTTGTCTAAGAGGATTGTCACGAAAGTATTTACAACAGAAACATTATTAAAATTATTATTCAAGTGACCACTCACAGACATCCATAACTAGCCATGGTTGCCTCAATACAGTGCAGTTTGTATGTGGATGTGTGCCCATATATGTGCTTGTGTATGAGCCTAGACATGTGCACAAACATGTATACTCTCATCACCTAGATACATAATCATCTTAAAAGTGTTTTTGATGAAAGCTTTGAGGGAGTATCATTAAAGTAGAGCCTGGAAAAATTAAATAAGAAATCTGAGCTTGAGAAAAGCTGTCCTAGAAAGTATTGAAGAGGAAATGCAAGCAATTCTGGGTGGCGATGAGTGATGAAGGATTAAATTGGAAGGTTGTTGAAGTCATCCTTTAGGAAGCCAGGCTCACAGATGTAAGACATTTTGATGATATTCCAAAGGAAAGGCGAGGCATGATTTTATATGATATGACAAAATGACATGATCGGATTTGTGTTGAAGAATGACTCCTCTAGCAATATTGCCAAGGATGGACAGGAGGAGAATAAAACTGGAGACAGACAGTCAGCTAATGGATACAGAATAGAATCTGACTTTCAGTAGTAGTGAACTGGTCCATTTGCTATTCTTTGTGAACACATGAGTACAGGTGCCTTTCAAGCTTGTCTATCTGCCTTCCCCTGTACAGTCCCGAGGAAGGTCCATGTTTCTCCATCAGTTAATGTTCTTGTGAGAAATGAAACCATAACATTTTTCTACACACTTTTCTTAGAATAACAATATTTCCAAATATATAGCTGAATATACATTATTTACAATGTTGTCACTAACCTCAAAACCTATGGACTATGAGATAATTGTAAGCTACAATCCCACAGTTCTTCAAAATCTACACATGCTTCTCTGTACTTTGTTAATTTTCTTGTTAATGACTTTGTTAATTTCACTACAAAATGGTTGTGAAGTCCATTCTCTACAATAAAAGATAACTTTTGGAACAAGGGATCAGGAGACACTTTTAGGCCAAACCGTGTTCCTCTCCCTAAGGTGGAAGTCTATTTATATACCAGGAGGGCAAATTTGCTTTCATGCTCAAGGACTGTTTGTTATTAAAATCATAAATCATAAAGCATTCTGCAGAACAGCAAATACTATAAATACTCTTTCAAAACAATCATTAAAGCTTAATAGCACATTCTTCTTGTCTATGCCAATAATTTAGAATGAATATGAAACTCAGATGATACATTTATGCCAGTCTCACTGGTTAATTTGCCATTTCCTGTACCAAATGTATTTCTTCATATCTTATATTTTTCATTTCTTAGCCCCCCACCACCACTTTAAAAAAATCTTCCTAACAATTTTGAAGGTCATGCTCTAATGGTTTAATATAGATATGAACTACTTTTTTTTTTTCCAACAAAGCAACTGTTGTGGATAAATATTCATTTGTCTATAAATCATAAATAGTCTGGAATACCTTTCCCATATTGGTCTTGAATTGTTATATCTAGTAATCATAGCAGTGATCATCACTCCTTCAGATTTTATACTTTGCAAATATTTTGTGTTAGTTTTGATGACAAAGGGATGCTGAGATCTTGAAAGGGAGAATGTGTTACCTTTTGTAAAAGAAAAATTACACCAATTTATTAATGAATTCATTCATTAAGAAATATTTATGATATCAGTGATATACTTTTCATTTTCAAAAAATTTAAAGTCTATTTGTGTGCTGATTTTTAAATTTCTTTAAAACATAAAATAAGTCATAAGTAAGAGAACAAAGTTTAACCCACTCACTTAGTACCAGCCTTTAGGAGATTGGTAATTAATTTATGTATGTATTACATTCTAACTTATAAACTATTTTTTTTATTCAGTGAATATTCGTATTCAGTGAATACCTGTGTCTGCCCTATGACTTGCTGACAGTGTTGGAAGCAGCGTTTCTGTCATTTCATTCTCCACATAAGTGCCTCACTGTCTGTGTGCAACTCAGCCTATTTTGTTGAATCTTTTAAACATTAAATTAGGGTTTTGTAAATTAAAGCTATGATAAGGGAAGACATATTAGCAGTTTGAGAAGATTGTTTAAAGGGTTTAACATCATTCATCAATCATAAAAATAATAAGTATGTAATCACTTCATTTAATGCTACATCATAATTAAAGTAACAGTTTATAATTAAAGGGCCAGAAACTAGAAAGTAGAAAAACTGAAGAAAGAACTTTCCTTGTCAAGTTTCACTTCAAGAGCTTGTGCTCCAGTTTACTTGGTGATAGTTTAAATAAAATGGTTATCCTATTCTATCTTCCAGAATCTAGGATTAAGCTGATGCTATGACAAGAAGACCCATCACAAAGTAACCACTGATAATGAAGCTTGATCCTTCACACTCTGTATCTATCCAGATCTGGCCCAAGGATCAGGTAGTACAACATAATTCAAAGGACAGCTAACTTGTTTCCTAGGATGGAGGAGAGACGGAACTCTGGAATTTATAACTAATAGATGGAAAATACTTTTCTAGGCTGTCACTAGAAGAAGTGACAGAGCAGACAGGAAGGATGTGAGGCTCAAAGGATGAGACATATGGCTGGAGAAAAGTCTGGCACCATGGTGAGGGGAACAAAGTGCTGCAGGGCACATAAGAAGAATCATAATGACCTGGGTAATGGGTAGTTGGATCCAGAGATGAGATGCGATATGAATCTGTAAAGTGAAGCATAACTTCACAGAGGATAAGAGAACAGGATTGGGGAAAAGAGGAAATAGGAAAGAAGGGAAGTTGGTAGAATTTGAAAGAGTATCTGTGATTGTCACAATGAAGACGGTGACTGTGCTAAGAAAACACAAGTCAGTGGACCTTTGTGAAGGTTTATGAGGACCAGGAGGTGTCAGTGACGAGATTCAGTTCTTAGGAAAGTTCAAGAGGGCTGACAAGGAAGGACAAGCATGCTACACAGATGTGTCCTGGATGGGAAGATGTGTAGGAAGAAAGCAAATCTTGTGATGTGCTTGCTTTATGACACAGATATTTTCTTATTTTATTTTATAGCTTTGTTGTTTATATTTTAATGTCAACTGATGCTATTTTGTTATGATTTATATTTTTTGTTAGTCTTACTAAGACCTTGGTTTAAAATAATGTTATATACAATGCGTGTTTCACACAAATAAGAATACCGAATCAGGAAAAAAAAATGTAGGGTTCTTTTCAAGTGACAAAAACGCATCTCTTGGTGCTTAATAGTCAGATAGCTTAGCGTACTTTAGGTTCTCCATGCTGAGGAGACATGGTCACTGTCTTAAGGGAGAAAAAGAGCGAGAATGAGAGCGAGGGTGACAGAGAGCAACAGAGAGAGAGAGAAAGAGAGAGAGAGAGCACCTAGTGAAAGACACAAGGAAGGGGAAATATATGGTCATTCTTCCTTCTATAAAGATCTCTAGAAAGGAGTAGATGACTCACTTAAAGTACCAAAATCCAGTGAAATATGTGATATCATCAACAGAAAAGAAGAAATGTATGTATATTCCAGTGTATTTGACTTGCATTCTGCATATATTTTTTTTTAGTTTTATTGAGCTTCAGTTAATTGGCTATTTACTTGTTAATTGGGCTTTTAATTTCAGCTCTTTGAGGTTTAAAAGAAAAGTTATTTTGCTGCCTTCAAATGATATCTCATTACAATTCTAGATGCTCAATGTCTAATTATATTTTTTGAAACATGTGATCTGTCTATTGTCATGTACGCCTTACGATAATTCTATCTTTCAGGCCTAATTTGAGGGGTTTTTTTTTGCATGGATTTCTGCTTTCTGAGCACACTGAGTTATTTTATATTGTGAGAAAAGTTCCTTGGACACATCTGTCAGGTTCCTTTGAGACACTTGATTAAATTGTATTTGTTTAAGACACAATTTGTTTATGCCTGCCAGTGCCCTTGATGTTATATTTTCTGTGGAGCTATAATATAACCCTAATGTTTTGACCTGGGACTTTTGAATATTCTACATGTATTCTTATGGATTTGAGTTAGAAACCCACAGAGGTAGTAATTGGGGTCATTTTTCTCACTACTTCCTTACTTCCTGGCGATGCTAAGAAACTAAAATTTGCTTTTATTATCAACTAAGCTCTTTCTTCCTTTCTTGCTTGTCCTCCTCGTCCTTGCTTAATCATAGAAGTTCTCACTCAAGAGTGTTAGAAATGTATATCAGTTTCTTCAGCTATGTATCTGAGACAGCATTTTCTATGTCTATTAAAGACCCAGTTTTAAGCCAGTGACTCCTAATTAAGGTTTCTTTTTTTTCCCTGAAAGTTAAGGAGACTTTGAAATTGCAAGGTCATTGCCATTTGGTAACTCTGTAACTAGGGAGTGCTGTTAGCTTAGAAATGGGTCTCTTTGGGAAAACATTACTGTCTAATCTGAAGTTTGGACTAGACCAGTAAAATTGACGAATGTCCATAAGACAAACTCAGCATCTAGAACCAATTTTACTTTGTAGCTGGTTAACTTTATTATCAGCCATGACACACCCATACACCCACACACTCATACATAATGGGATTTTTTTTTTTTTTTGGATATTTAAGTGTTCTATTCTAGCAGAATATTTCTAAATAATTATTGTGCCCTGTCACCAGAGGTAAACACAGAACAGAATTTGTTAAGTAGGAAATATTAGAGTGTACATTAAGAGTAACCTAGTGCGAAGGTAAGCATTTAAAAGGTATAGATTTCTACTAAATGAAAATAAAACAAAACAAAATCAGTCAAAATTGATGAAACCAGAAGTTCATGTGAACTAAAGTTCCATGAAGAAGCAAACAGATCTAGCAACTTGCTTGCCCTAAGTCCTGCAACATCATGATTATGGAGACATTGAGGTGCAGAAAGCTGAAAGCCTAGTCATCTTGGGTTAATTTAGTCCCTTTATAAAATATTCTCTTAAGTTCCTACCTAAATGTTCTCATTATTGTTGTGTAAATTTATGGGAACATACCAACTCTAAGATTAAGAATGTCCTAAAATCTAAAATCTATGGAAATAAGTTTTTCTGTGATGCCCTCTGTGATGCTACCACCAATATGATTAAGAATTATAGACATGACACTTTTTTTTTATTTTGTGAGTATAAAATTTTCTATAGCTTGTGCATAGTGTTGGTGAATGTATCATTTAAAGGTTTAATTTCTTTTTAAAAGGAGTTTTATTTGACATGGACAACAAACAGAATTCTGGCTCTATTACATAGTACATAATTTGATGATATGATAATATTCTGAACTGGGTAACAGTTCTACTCTCTTATCAGTTTTTTGATATGATATCATTTGTCAGCTCTTATATAATTAGAGTATAACTACTCAAGTCAACTGATTACATATAGATGATGTACTTTGATTCATCAGTAGTCTCCCTGTGGAATGTTAATGTGGGTAGGAGCAAAATGCTTATTAATCATGAGATAATGGTGTTCATGATGTTTGAAAAGCTCACTTATTATTTTTCTTAACTAAGAAAATGGGCTGTGATAAATTTTAATTATTGTTATTAAAATAATGCTTACAATAAGAAGAAAAGTGCCTAAGTCACAAATATACAAATATTTACCTTTCATTTTTTCTTTGTACTGATATCATGTTATAAGCTGGTGTTGAATATGGGAATACAAGCTCTATGTGTTTATTTTTCAAGAATTTGTTAGAAAGACTTTGTGCTCTATCAGTTTAGCAAAATAGTAGTAGTCCACCAGTGGCCTTCTACATGAGTTTCCCAACCATGGGTTCTTGGCTACGGTTACAAGACCATGTGTTTCTTCCTGTGAAGAGGATCCTAAATACAATCAGAACGTGATTGGTTATTGCTGTAACATACCACTCTTGCACTGATGGGTGTATGTTGCCATGTCAACATTATCATAGCTCACAGGATTTACAGCTCAGAAAGAATGCAAATGACTTGTTACCTAAGAGCCTACATAGCAACTTCTGGTATTATAACAACTAACTAAGTCCTAATTAGTACCAACTTGCTTTCTCCATATTTTGGGAACAAAGTGTGTGGTATCTTCAGCAATGCAATCTTACCAAAAAGATCTAGTGGAAAGTACAAAGCATTGTGAATAACCTGTATTGTTTGAGAGATCTTTAGCACACTTTTGACCAACAGTTCAAGAGGAATCATCTCACGTTTGACACTGGACTTCTGGAAGGATTATCTATCTATCTATCTATCTATCTATCTATCTATCTATCTATCTATCTATCATCTGTCTCTATGAGGCTCTTAAAATACTAATCTATAAAATCACACCTCTATGCTTATAGATTAGTGAAACTCTCAGCCATCATAAGAGATTGTGTGTGTGTATATATATGTGTCCACAGTGGATGGTGATTAAAGCAGAAACCCATTTCTTATCAAAGCATAGTATCTATAGAGTTTTCAGTCTTAAATGCCACCTGTATATTCTTCCCTGTGTCTCCCCAGGGCTCAGGAACCATTGCCAAAGACAGAACAAAACTACTGAGAGAGCCTGAAGTGGGGTTGGATCACAGTGAAGGAGTGTCATCTGGATATAACTGAACCACTGCTTCCCTGAACTCACGGGAGCTGTGATTGCCTGCACAAATCCTGCACAAAAGTAAGTCAGTCAACATTCTAGCCTGAATTATGGAGGTGCTCATATAACCCCCAATCCTAACTGAGGCATTATTGGCAATTGATGTCTTCTGGGGGAGGGCTCAGTATTCTTTAAAGGTGATCCTGGTGGTTAATTATACTCCAGCAGAAGTCCCATATACATGAATACAGGTAGTACAAATTGACTTGATGATATATTTATAGATATCTTTAAAAGAATAGAGGAACTAGGAATGGCTGAAGAGTTAGGACTTGTGGGATGAGTTAGAGAGAAGAGGAAGACTGCCTAAAATAAATGCATATTGTTTGTTTTTGGAAATTCCCGAAGAATTACTAACAATATTATATTTAAAAAGACTCTGCAAAACTAACCTCAGGAATTAGAAATCTGTTGAGAATACTTAGTTAAAGACCTAATGATTTAGTCGCAGTACTGAAATTTTCACTTTTATAATTAAATAATTCTTAGATTCTAGCAAGAAATCATTTTTATTTTCTTTATAAAATAAAAACAGCCACTTATGACAACAGATAATTTTCACTATAGATGCTATTTAGTAAAGGCAGGGAATTTATTTTCTAACATTGTCTGTCTTGTTTTCAATCTTAGTTTCTTCTGGAAGTTTCAGAGGCATATTATATGTCAGGGTGATTTGGAAAACTGAAAACTCTATTAAGTTGTAGAACAAGGTTATTCTCATGTTATCTTGTCATCTTTTGGTATCTCTAGTCTGTTTCCTTTTCCCTTGACTCAAAGCAAGCAGTCTGTTGTCTGTGATGAGCTAGTCTTATGAGTCTGTGCTTGTCACTATCATGTGTTACTTTTGGGAAGTTGGGGAGCCATGTCTTAATAAAGACTAGGAAATTTTGTCACTCATATTTTTGCTGATCTGAGAGAACTTGAAAGCTGATGATGAGAAAGTATTTGCATAGTATTAAATTTTGTCTAGGTATCATGAACAGGGAGGCAGGCCAGAATAGCTTGCAGAGGTACCTTGTCTTTGTTTTAGACACATGGTTAGCAACAGTACCACATAATGTGGCATCCACAGCAGCCTGTGTAGACAGTCACTTTGAGAAACTGTTTCAGAAGAGTGAAGTTTATAAACTAAGGGACAATCTCTTCAACGGTACATAGCCGGAAACAAGACTGAAGCACAGAATGTTACAAAAATCAGCTGTGACAAAGAATGAGATCTTTCATCATAAAGAACATATTCAAAATATTATAATATAAACCAACTTTATGAAAACATAAATAAACTGGTATAAGCAAATTGTTATCTTAGAATAGAGACATTTTTGAAGAGAACAAACCAATAAAAGAATTTTATACACTATGGATTGTACATCCTTGCTATTAAGTTTTATGAGTCCCTTGTTTTTCCCCACATACCTATTTTTAATTCTTTTTCCTGTCTGGCTGATTTACATTATAATTTAAGTCATTAATATATTTTATTGTGGTGATAGTTCTCCATTTACTGAGGCACACAAACTACATATTCATGATAAGTTTTTTTAGGGTGACTCAGGAGAACAAGTTTATTTAAATCATATTGCTGTGTGAGCAATTTCTTACAAAGTCCAGCAAAGCAAGCTGTCCCCAGAGTAGTGGCCTTCTCAGGTTCTACCCAGGAAGTGACAACTCATGGAGACTGATTGGCAAGGCCAATTCCAGTGACTGGCAGATGGAGACAAATAATGGTCTCTGGTCAGGTCAAGGTTTGCTCTGAAACCTGACCCTTTACCTCTGTGTCCCCATGGAATGCAATTTTTGACCTCCAAAACCCATAGTGACAACCAAACAATTTGGATTTCTATGTGAAAGTATTTTATGCTACTTTTGTTGATAGTGATTGGTCCCCTTTCAAAAAAAAAATCTAATTTTTTTTCACTAAGTTTTCTTGAGTAACAGTTTGTTGTAGAAAATATTTTCTGAGCCTGGAATGTACCTAATACATTAAATGTTTCATGTGGCATAACCTATTTTATCCCCTCGATAGACTAGAGAGTAGGTATGTTAACTTGCCTTAAACCGATAAGAAGATGACTCAGAGAAGGTAAGTATTCCATCTGTGAATGTTAAGATTAATAAATGTCAAATACAGGATTTCCATAGCCCTTCCTGACCCAATGTTGTCTTCACATTTCTGTTCATGGGTGTCTGTGTTTAAAGAGCTTTTAGTTTTAAGCTCTTTTGTTATAATCCTTCCCTATTCTTGCCTCATTTACACCAGAGAATGCTAGTGTAAAATGCTTGGAACAGCATGCAACATCAACAAGTTGCTTGTGAATATGCATACATCTACAGAAGGAAGAAACTGACACCATCTCATAAGGTTCATCAGGTTGTAAAATCCTTGATTTTATTCTTCAATGTATATAGAAAATGCAAACAATTAGACAAACTGAAAAAAAGAATCATTTTATATTAAATATTTAGAAGAAACTAAGTAAAAGAACATTTATTTATTACTTAGACTAGTGGTTCTCAACCTTCCTAACAGTACAACCCTCTAATAATACAGTTCTTGATGTTGTGGTGAACCCCATCATAAAATTATTTTGTTGTTACTTCACAACTGTAATTTTGATACTGATATGAATCATAATATAAATATCTGATATGAAGATAACTGATATGCAACCTCTGTGAAAGAGTCATTTGACCAGAAGGGGTTATGACTCACAGGTTGAAACCACTGGCTTAGAAGGTTAAAGTTTTACTGCAGAGAAGAGATTATATGTGATAAAGATTGATTACCAATATCAACTCTGCACACTGAGCAAATTCTATGGGTCCTAATTAAACTATTGAACTCAATCTTTTCTGGTAGTAATTCATCAACAGAAAATACTATATCACAAGAACCTTTCCCTAACAGCCCTTTAGTAAGAAACTAACAAATTCAGAATAATAGAAAATGTCACAGAGGTCAACATAAATAATACAGAACAAAGCCTTATAAGGGATGACCCCCCAAGTCCAAAGAATAAATGTTTGAGAAAAAACTTAGCAGGTAATCCAAGAGTCTTTTGTAAACACTACTCTTCAGCTCCAATCGACACAAAGGGAAGTTCATGTTGTCAGTGTGATAAAAATAGCAATAAGAGGATAGTAAAGAGAATGTCTTGCTGGAAAGTTTCTCTACCACAACTGGGTGAGTAAATAAAGTAAGTGCACTGTGCCCTCATATCTTAGGAGCAACATTTGTGAGTGCATAACTAAGTAGGTTTTTGACTTGTAAAGGGGAGCTCAAGAAGAACCTTTGGTAGCAGTAGAGAATTTTCTAAGATAACGTATTGTTTTGGGTTTCCTGTTCAGTGTATGTCTTTCTGGTTTCTTCCATATAGTGAAAAAAATTGGCTCAAGATTTGTTAAACCTGAACTCAAGAGTTACTCTGAAAAAAAAAAAATCTAGATACAGTTGGAATTGTATTGTAGTATACTGCGGTTTTAAAACCTTGACAGATGTCCATTAAGAAGGCTTCAATGGAAACCTTCAAATATGCGTTATCATCCAGATGAAACATCCTAAGATCAGAGAACTCTTATTAAGCAAGAATCCCAAAGTAACTGATCAACACTTTTCCAATTCTCTAAATGCAAAGAACTGACAACACGCAGTTCTCTACCCCCTCATTCTTTCTCCTTCTCTATTCTATTCCCTCTCCTGATTCTATCCATTTGTGCTTTAAATCAAGATTATTACCTGAAAAACTAAACTAAACAATAGTGTGAAAGAGAAAGCGTGATTTTACAGATCTGAAATCATTTTTTTTTAATTCAAATAATGATAATATTAGCAATGACCTATAGTTGTTAAACATTCTTAACCACATAAATGCTTAAAAATATAGTTAGAATACTAGGTCAACTCAATCCTTTGCCCATGACACATCATGTTTAATTTAAATAAGGACACACACTCCGGGCACCAGAAAATTTATTTCCAATGATAATACTTCATTTCGGCATTTTTATGAATCTAGATACATATGAGAATAGAAAGCCACTTCTCTGAAATGAGGAAATGAAATAAAAAGAGTAGTGAAATTGAGGAGCACACATTTGTAATATTTATGAAATCATCAACCAGCAGTACTGCATTGACCTAGAACAATCTTTTTTTTTTTTATGAGTAAAAGCAAATGATTCATCAAATCTCACATCTAGCTCACCACAGGACTACAAATCAACAAAACATGAAGTGCTATTCTCAGTAGGTGTTTCTAATCCTAAAAGTGTGTTTAAGAAGCAAGATGCCTGCCTCTTACACTCCTAAAGTAGATAAACACACAACTAAAACTCTATGTTAGAAAATACTCAAATCACTTCTAGTCTGCACCTCCACCCACGGCAGATCAGCATGCCTGCCCCTTTCCCACACCCCACAGCTTGCCTGTCTCCCAGGAACTCTGCCTTATCTAGGGACACAAGTGAGACCCCAACCCAAATACCCAAGCTAGCTGGGACTCCCACAGAGCACAACAACACCAGACACCGTATCTATCCAGCTCTGCCTGAGCCCCGTAGTCCTCCCAGTCTGTACCTTCATCTGAAACTGGGGCAGATCCTGCTCCCAAACCCAAAAACCTGCCAGGATGTTTGCCCTAATCAAGGACACAGGAGGACTGCACTAAATCAGGGAAACAGGAGCCCCTCCCCTAACTAGAGACATCAATGCATGACTTACAAGAGGTCTGTTCTTCCCTTTAGGTCACAGAGCTCTTCTGTTTCCAAAGAGACTGGCTCCAGCTAGAGACACCCAGTCCAGTTAACACCAGAGACAAAGGGTTGGCCAGAGGTAAGTACAGGAACATAATCAACAGAAGCCAATATCATTTGGCATCATCAGAACCAGTTCTACCATAGCAAGCCTTGGATGCCCTACAACACTTGAAAAGCAAGATTCTGACCTAAAATCCCATTTCAAGAAGATGATAGATGTCTTTGAGGAGAATATAAATAACTCCCTTAAAGAAATACAGGAGAACACAGGCAGACAGGTAGAAAGCCTTAAAGGGGAAACAAATAAGTCCTTTAAAGAAATACAAGAAAACACAATCTAGCAGGTGAAGAAATTGAACAAAATGATCCAAGACCTAAAGATGGAAGTAGAAACAATAAAGAAATCACAAATGAAGGCAATCTTGGAGATGGAAAATCTAAAAAAGAGATCAGGAGCTACAGATGCAAATATCACCAGAAGAATACAAGAGACAGAAGAGATAATCTCATACATAGAAAAAAACATAGAAGATATTGACATATCAGTCAAAGTAAGTACAATGTATGAAAATACTCCTAACCCAAAACATCCAGGGCATTCAGGACACAATAAAAAACTAAACTAAGAATAATAGAAATAGAAGATAGTGAAGTTTCCCAGTTAAAAAGGGCCAGAAAATATCTTCAACAAAATCATAGAAGAAAACTTCCCAAATCTAAAGAAAGAGATGACCATAAACCTAAAAGAAGCCTACAGAACATGACATAGATAGTACCAGAACAGAAAATCCACCCATTATATAATAATCAAAACACTACATGCACAGAACAAATAAAGAATATTAAAAGCTGTAAGAGAAAAAGGCCAAATAACATATAAAGGCAGACCTATCAGAATTAATTTATTAACAGAGAGTCTAAAAGCCAGAAGATCCTGGACAGATGTTATGCAGATAGATCCTAAGAGAACAAAATTGTCAGCAGTGGCTACTATGCCCAGCAAAGCTCTCAATCACCATAGATGGAGAAACCAAGACATTGCATGAGAAAGCCATATTAAACTATTCTATATTGCTACAAGGATACAGAAGGAAACTTCTAACACAAGAAGGATAACTACACACAAGAAATTAATCAGCTCACAACAAACCCAAAAGAAGAGAATCACACACACATAATACCACTTCAAACAACAAAAAAACAGGAACTAACAATCATTGGTCTTTGATATTTCTCAACATCAATGGACTCAGTTCATAATTAAACAAAGTAAAACAACATAGGCTAACAGACTGGATAGATAAACATGATCCAGCATTTTGCTGCATACAAGAAACAACCTCAGTGACTAAGACAGTCACTGAGTAAAAGACTGCAAAAATTTTCCAAGCAAATGTTCTCAAGAAACAAATAACATAGACTTTCAACCAAAAGTTATCAAAAGAGATGGGTAAAGACACTTCATACTCATCAAAGGAAAAATCCACCACGATGAACTCTCAATTCTGATCATCTATGCCTCGAATGCAAGGTCACTCACATTCGAAAAAATATTTTACTTAAGATCAAAACACACATTAAACCTCACATAATATTAGTGGGAGACATTAACACCCTACTCTTATCAATGGACAGGTCATTGAAACATACTAAACGGAGATATTTTGAAACTAACAGATGTTATGAACCAAAATGGATTTAACAGATATCTACAGAACATTTCACCAGAAAACAAAAGAATATACAATACACCTTCTTCTCAGCACCTCATGGAACCTTCTCTAAAACTGAACATATAATTGAAACATAACAAGCTTCAAGAGATACAAGAACATTGAAATAATCACATGTACCCAATCAGATTGCCACAGAATAAGGCTAGACTTCGTTGACAACAAAAACAACAGAAAGCCCACATACACATGGAAACTGAACAGCTCACTACTCAACGATAACTTGATCAGGGAAGAAATAAAGAAAGAAATCAAAGACTTTATAGAATTCAATGAAAAGGAAGATACATTATACCCGAACTTATGGGGCACAATGAAAACAGTGTTAAGAGGAAAATTCACAGCACTAAGTCCTTCATAAAGAAATTGGAAAGATACCATACAAGCAACTTAATGGCATGCCCCTGAAGGCTCTACAACAGAAAGAAGCACACACACCCAAGGGAAGTAAACAGCAGGAAATAGTCAAACTTAGGGTAGAAATTAACCAATTAGAAACAAAGAGAATTATACAAAAAAATGAATAAAATCAAGAGCTGGTTCTTTGAGAAAAATAAAAAAGATAGATAACCCTTTATTGAAACCAAGTAAAGGGCACAGAGAC
This sequence comes from Mastomys natalensis, assembly GCA_021653895.1. Classification (NCBI taxonomy): domain Eukaryota; kingdom Metazoa; phylum Chordata; class Mammalia; order Rodentia; family Muridae; genus Mastomys; species Mastomys natalensis. The sequence continues at coordinate 31,364 of JAJTUV010003462.1, read as the reverse complement.
TCTATTCAAATTAACAAATTAACAAACTAACAGAATCAGAAATGAAAAGGTAGACATAAAAACAGAAAGTGAGAAAATTCAAGAAATCATCAGAACCTACTATAAAAGCCTATACTCTATAAAACTGGAAAATCTAGATGAAGTAGTAAACTATCTATACATATACCCATAACCACTAATGAAATAGAAATAGACATTAAAAATCTTCCTACCTAAAAAGGCTCAGGGCCTAGATGGTTTTAGTGGAGAATTCTACCAGCTCTTCAGAGAAGAGCTAATACTAACACTCCTCAAACTATTCCATACAATAGAAACAGAAGGATCACAACCTAATTTATTCTATGAAGCCATGGTTACTCTGATACCTAAATCACACAAAGACCCAACAAAGAGAACTTCAGATCAATTATGCTTATGAATATCGATGCAAAAATACCCAATAAAATACTTAAAAACTGAATCTAAGAACACACCAAACCCAAGATTTACCATGATTAAGTAGACTTCATCCCATAGAAGGTTCAACATATGAAAATCCATCAAAGTAATATATTATATTAACAAACTCAAAGAAAAATACACAAGATTATCTCATTAGATGCTGAAAAAGTATTTGACAAAATGCCACATCCATTCATGTTAAAAGTCCTGGAGAGATCAGGAATTCATAGAAAATACCTAAACATAATAAAAGCAATATATAGCAAACCAACAGCCAACATAAAATTAAGTGGAGAGAAACTTGAAGCAATCCCACTAAAATCTGGGACAAGTCAAGGCTGCCTGCCCACTCTCTCCCTAATATAGTACTCAGAGTTCTAGCTAGAGCAATTAGACAACAAACAGAAATCAAGGAGATATAAATTGGAAAGGAAGAAGTCAAGGTATCACTATTTGAAGGATAGTATACATAAGCAACCCCAAAATTCTCCCAGAGACCTCCTCCATCTGATAAACAACTTCAGCAAAGTGGCTGGACAAAAAGTAACTATAAAAAAAAAATCAGTAGCCTTCATTTATTCAAATAATGAACAGGCCGAGAAAGAAATTAGAGAAACAATACCCTTCATAATAGCCACAAATAATGTTCAAATATCTTAGTTAACTCTAACCAAACAAGTGAAATGTCTGTATGATAATAACTTCAAGTCCCCAAGGAAAGAAATTGAAGAAGATATCAGAAGAAAAAGGCTTATGGATAGGTAGGATTAACATAGTGAAATGGCAGTTTTACCAAAAGCCTTCTACAGTGTCAGTGCAATTCCCATCAAAATTACAAAGCAATTCTTCATAGACATGGAAAGAGCAATTCTCAATTTATAAAGCAAAACAAAAAACCCCAGATGAGTGAAAACACTTTTCAACAATAAAAGAACTTCTGAGGGAATCACCTTCTCTCCCCTCAAGCTGTACTACAGAGCAATAGTGATAAAAACTGCATGGGTATTTGTACAGAGACAGGTCAAACAATGGAAAAATAACTGAAGACACAGAAATAAATCCACACACTAATGGACACTTGAGCTTTGACAAAGAAGCCAAAAAATACAACGGAAAAAAGACAGCATCTTCAACAAATGGTACTAGACTAACTGGTGGTCTGCTTGCAGAAGAATGCAAATTGATCTATGTTTATCACCTTGTACAAAGCTCCAGTCTAAGTGGATCAAGGACCTCAACTTAAACAAGATATAATGAATCTGATAGACTAGAGAGTACGAGGTAGCCTGGAACACATTGGCACAGGGAAAAATTTCCTGAATAGAACACTAATGTTTCAGACTCTAAGATCAAAAATTGAAAAATGGGACCTCAAGAAACTGAAAAGCTTCTGTAAGGCAAAGGACATGTTGATAAGAAAAAAACAAAAACAAAAACAAAAACAAAAAAAAACCCAAAAAATTGCAACCTACAGATTGGGAAAAGATTTTCACTAACTCTATATCTGATAGAGTTCTAATATTACAAATATAGAAAGAATGCATGAAGATAGACTCCAAAACACTAAATACCCCAATTTAAAAGTTGGGTACAGAACTAAACAGAGAATTTTCAACAGAGAAATCTCAAATGGTAAAGAAGCAGTTAAGTGTTATTTCACTTAGTCATCAGGGAAATGCAAATCAAATGACCCTGAGATTCCACTTTATACCAATCAGAATGGCTAAGATCAAAAACTCAAGTGACAATATATGTTGTCAAAGATGTGGAGAAAGAGGAACACTCCTCCTTGCTGGTGGGATTGCAAACTGGTGCAAAAACTCTGGAAATCAATCTGCAGTTCTTCAGAAAATTGGGAATAGTTCTACCTGAAGACCAAGCTATACCAGTACTGGGCATATCCCCAAAAGATGTTCTACCATACGACAAGGACACATGCTGCACTATGTTCATAACAGCTTTATTTGTAATAGCCAGAAGCTAGAAACAACCCAGATGTCCCTCAACTGAAGAATGGATACAGAAAATATGGTTCATTTATGCAATGTATTCTATTCAGCTATTAAAAAATGAGCACATTATGAATTTTGCAGGCAAATGGGCGGAACTAGAAAATATCATCCTGAGTGAGATAACACAGACCCCAAAAGACATGCATGGTATGTACTCACTAATAAGTGGACATTAGCCAAAAAGTAGAGAATACTCATGATACAACTCACGGACTGTATGAAGTTTAACAAGAAGGAAGGTCCAAGTGTAGGTACTTCAATTCCACTTAGAAGGGTTAAAAAAAATAACCACGGGAGGCAGATGGAGGAAGGGACCTGGGTGGGACAGGGAAGGGGAAGGGGAAAGGCAGGGCAGGATCAGATATGGGGTGAGACTAGAGAGAAGACCTGAGAGCTGGGAGAAGGAATGGAAATATGCAGCATTGGGAGCCAAGTTGTTGGAGGGGTTGGGGAGAGAACCTATAGAAAGTCCCAGACATCTGGGATGGGAGAGGCTTCCAGGACTCAATGGGGTTGACCTTAGCTGAAATGCCCAACAGTGTGGAGACAGAACCTGAAAACACTACCTTCGTAGATAGACATGGCTCTCACTTGAGGCATGAAGCCACCTACTTATCTTCAAAATTTTGACCCAGAATTGTTCCTGTGTAAAGGAAATGCAGGACAAAAATGGAGCACAGACCGAATGAAAGGCCATCCAATGGGTGGCCCAACTTGGGATCCATCCCATGAACAGGCATCAAATCTGGACACTATTACTGATGCATATTGGGCTTGCAAACAAGAGCCTAGCATGGTTGTCCTCTGAGAGGCTCTACCAGCAGCTGACTGAGATAAATGCTGATACTTAGAACCAATCAGGTCCTCCCTTGGAAGAGTTAGGGGAGGACTGAAGGAACTGAAGGAACTGAAAGGGGTTGCAACCCCATAGGAAGAACAACAGTATCAACTAAGGCAGACTCCTCAGTTCTTCCAGAGACTAAGCCATCAACCAAAAAGCATACATGGGCTGCTCTGTGGCCCATATGTAGCAGAGGACGGCCTTGTCTGACCTCAGGGGAGAGGATGCTCCTTTTCCTGTAGAAATTGATGTCTCAGGGAAGGGGAATGCTTGTGGGGGGTGAGGTGAGAGAGGTGGGTAGGGAAGCATCCTCTCAGAAACAAAGGGGAGTGGAGATGGGGTTAAGACCTCGGGAAGTGGGGGCCAGGAAGGTGAGGAACATTTGGAATGTAAATAAATAAAATAATGTAATAAAAAATGAAAAAAGAAAAAGAAAAGAAAAGAATATTTTCAAATCAATATATAGAAAAATGGCTATGCTGTTGGTATAATATTAAAGATCAAAATTAGAAGCTTGGGCCAGTTTATATGACTTTAAAATAGACTCAGATTTCATAACCTAGTGGTCTCCTGTCATAGCTGCAGGAATTCATGGAAAATTCATGCATTTCAATCAGATAAATCTGCTTCCCTGTAGTGTCTATATTTTACCCCAGTACAGTGACTGAAGACCATTTCCTTAGCCTCCTGAACTGCTTTCCGCATGGATGCAGAAACAACTACTCTATAAACAGAGCTTTGTTTAGTGCATGTGATTTACTTATATAGAATGTAGGTATCGTTCACATTTTGTAAATAGCAACAGGACTTTTGTTTTGAATATGCCATGCCTGACACAGAATAGAACAATAAAAGTCAAGTATATATCAATGATTGCAGTAAACATTTCATTAAAATAGATGTGCATAAAATTTTTACTCATCTTAATTACAGCTTTAAAGCTGTTTCTGTAGATATACCTCTCTACACTGGACATGGTGAACAAAGTATGATGAAGTATTGTATGGACAAGTCATAAAAATTAATGATTAACCACACTTGAATTTGCTTTAGGGTACATTTAGGGGTCAATGAACCCTGATCCTGTGCAAGTGTGTGTGTGTGTATATGTGTGTGTGTGTATGTGTTCTATATAAGTATATACACCTATATGTGTGTGTGTATACTCTCACACATTTTCAGAACCAGACCTTGGTTTTTGATAATGTAAATGGTACATTGTAGAAATAGAAGTGTAATATAAATAGCGCTAAACACCCTTGATAGAATTCAAATAGGAAATGTGTATTTAGGTACCAATATCCTTGATATTCAACTCTTGTTTATCTCTAATGACCTAATTCCCCTAGTTAAATCTGAACCCATGAACTAATTTTTGTTCTGCAGAATGCTCTTACAGGTGGATTTTTTGGTTTTCAGTTTTTAAAAATGTTTTTTTTTTTGGTATTGTTAGCTATCTTTTGCTTTGTTATAACCGCTCACCAATGCCATTTTTTGTATAGCCTGTTTGCTTATTAAAGGATCTTCTTCCTGTATTATTAAATTTGCAATAAATATAGGATGATTGTTACCTAATGAATGAAACCTTATTCTATTATTTATAAGAATAAGAGACAGAGTAAAGGTGGAAGGGGAGATTGAGATTTATACCCTGACAGCTGTAGAATTGTATCAATTCTTTGTGCTATTTTCTAATTACAGATTCCATGTATATCATTTTTCCAAGCTTTGGAATTATGACTACATTTACAGAATACCTTTCAGGTGTATTTAAACATCATGTGGTAGATATGCCTGCCATTGTACCTTTAAAAAGATTTCCACAGGTTCTCAGATATTTGGAAAATTGTGTCCAAATCAATTTATATCGATTAATGACAAGATCACCAGAGGTGAAATATAACTCAAATCAGAAGAACTTAAACAAACAAACAAACAAAATTTCCCTCAAAGTTGATGTTGGATGTTGAATGTATATAATAACCTACATAATTAAGTATGACAAAGGTATTTGTGGTAGGAAAGTGTGAGAAATCCTCACTTCTCTGACAGAGTGCCTGTGTGTCACTTAACTGCAGCAATGATTTGTCTTCTAATGTCTTCATAACCAGTTTGCTGGTTACTCACTGAATGTGTTATAAGTAGAGATTCTGACGTAGAGGTTATTAATCAATGTTCAATAATAGTGTGCCCTAGGAGGTATGTAGAAGTGTAGGTAGGAAGAAAGGAAAGGCTTTAAATAATGTAAATATATTATAACCACAAAAAATTGTGTACATATTTACATTCAACAACCTGTGGATGTGGGATCTATATTTAAGAGTTTCTGTCCAGGACTCTACATCTACATCTAAGAAACTGGTAAGGCGCTATCTCTGGAGAGGAATAAATCAAGAGCAAACTTGATGGAAAGAGTGACTTACACTTTTGCACCTCATTGCATCACTTGATAATTAATCATAAGAGATTGCCAGCATATTGCAGTTACCTTAAAACCTTTGTGAGGGAGAAACTTAACGGTGTGGTCTATAGTTGGTAGAAATATTAGCTGGTGTCTTTGACATCTGTTTATGAAAATTAGTTGCTCTGCATTTTTTTTCTATGAGCAGGAAGTGGAAACTTTCATTAGTCTCTAATGACCTTTACAACATTTCTTGGAAAAATGAATCTTGACCTTGGCAGCTGTCAAGGCAATTAGAACATGAGCATTTTGTGGTTATTTCTCTACTATATTGTCAACGTAAGGTGAAATGGTGTGATGGATGTGCGTTCATGCAGCATGGGGAAAAGGCCACATTTGCATGGAAATTCAATTTATAATTGTTTTTATTTTTTTATTGATGCTTAGTGAATTGGATCTAAAAGGAGCCATTTTTAAAAAAGAGGATCAAAAATTGACAGATAATGGAGCTGGATAAATACCTCCAGTAATTACACCAGGAATTGCTTCCTCTTTCCTATACTGATACAATGCATTGAAAACAAAGCATGGGCTGGCTTCAGTAACTCTCAGATATTTACCAAACAAAGTAAAAGAGAACTTATTTATTCTAATTGACTTTTCTCAAAACCAGAGTAAGTGTGACAGTCAATTAGAAAAGTTCAGTTTGAAAAAAGCAAGACTTAATAATCAGGGTGAAGCCACATGGGTAATATATATTGGCTTTTACAAATTTCGTGGTAAAATAATTAAGTTATACCTATAGCAAAGAATGATAATAACCAAAATAAGAGATGTGAAGTTTTCAAGTGAAAAAAATTGGAAAGGCCTCAGGTATAAGATGGCAGAAGAACAGAAACCTATATTTTATTTTGAATATAACATTATATTTGAAATGGTATATTACATAGAAGTGAGAGAATTTCATGATGCTTTAAAGGAAGATTTGGATGTCTGAAACAAAGGTGGATTTTAGAACTCTGTTTAGTAAAACCAGAGAATCATTACAGTTTGGGTGAGATATTGATATTAAATGGTTAGCATGTAGAACCTGGAATTAGATTTGAGGTTTTCACACATTAATATATTTGCTATTTAGCTTTACATACAAGCATAGTGTTTGTAACAGTATGCAAGACCTGTATAAGCCCTGGAATGACTAAATCCCATCATGGAGAGAGGATTGGACACCGAGTCCCATCTCTAACGGAGGTGATACTGGCAATAGTTTACTGCTGGGAGAGAGTGAGTTTTCCTGAGGAGTGTAGCCCTTGGTAAGTGAATGAAGCTCCAGTGTGAGGCTGTATATTAAAGAATATTTGGTTAGTGGAAATTTGCTTGATGGTTGGGAGGGAGAACAAAATTGGATAGGTAAGGAATAGGGGTAGGGTCTGGGGAAAGTTAAAGGAGAATAGTTGGCTATGATCAAAACACATTGGATAGGATTCTCAAAGCATGAACAATACTATTTTTAAGAACCTAAAATGATTATACTTGCTATCTAAGAAATGAGTTAAAATAATTATTTAATACCATACACCTAAAAACCATCATAGACGGGAGGGAGAGATAGTATTCCTAATAGTAACATGGCATTGAAATATACATATACATATACATATACATATACATATACATATACATATACATATACATAACTTTTTTGTAGCTGTCCTTAATCTTAGTTTTCTGTGTGTAAAGGGGGAATAAGAACAATATTTACAGGGTTGTCAAAATGGCTCAGGGTTGTCAAAATGGCTCAAGGTAGTATACTTGCTGTGCAAGTAAATGACTGAGTACAATTGCTAACGTCCATAGGAAAAGCCAGGTTTGACATACATCTGTAATCTGAACTCTAGAGATTCAGAGAAAATAGGATGGTCTGGTTTGATGGCCAATCCATCTCAATAAATCAATAGACTCCAGGTTTAGTGAAAGACACACTCAAAATATCAAGGGAGAGAACCATGAAAGAAGACAACAAACAGAGCTTGACTGCTTGTTAAAGGTCGGGGAAACAATACCATTTCTTTAGTCTTAATAAATTAAGACTCCACACTCACTTGCATATGCATACACTTTCACCCACATACATCTATCACACACACACACACACACCACACACACACACACACACACACACACATCTATCACACGTACATGCGCACACACACACAGAACACATAATACACAGAGTGGGGTCATCTTCCTTATTGAGTTTTAGAGTTGAATAACATAATAATCTTTGTAAATATTTTAACATAGATTATGGCTTCTAACTATGTGCTGATTGTTTATAATATCATTATTATTAACTTTCAGGGCCATAAGGCCATAAGGTGATATAGAGGCTGCACTGTGGACAGATCCGTGACTGCAGAGGCTACATCAGAAAGTATATACTGTAGCAATGAAGGTAACCCACAGAGAGCATCTGAATGCAACAGACTTGACAGCATCAAGTGACTAATAAACTTGCTGGCAGATTATGGTCAATAATTGTCACACCCAACTTTTCAATTTAGAAAGATAATGATGTTTTCTAGTTGAAAGATATGGTCCAAGTTTTATAGAACAGGATTAAGTTACATGAAAATGTTAACAATGTGTAGTAAGGCAAATTCCTTGGGATCAGGAAGGATGCCTGCAGCTGAGTTATGTCAGACAGTGACATGATATGAAAACTTGTAAATTCATGGGAAAAAAAAAAAGATAGTGCATGTTGTTCAAATACAATCCTGCTCACTACTTCAAAGACAAAATGACATGTTTTCCTGAAGAACATAGAAAACTGTGCTATATTTTCTATATTATTTCAAATTATTTAAAGTATGGCATCATAATTTATTAAGACTAAAGCAATGCTGTGTTTTCCGATCTTTAATAGTAAGGTGATTTCACCTTTCTCAAAATTGTAGTCAATTTCTTGAAATCAGTGGAAACCTTTTAAGCCCAAGAGATTTAAATAATATTTATTTCTCTGACCTGCTAGATGACATCCTTACTGTACACTAGAAGGGCACTGAAAAAAATCTTCATTAGAAACACTGGAAAATCTTGGGTCCCAGCATAGTCTTGAAAATTCGTAGTTGGTGCTGTCAGTCATCCATATGGAGACTCATATTCTGTCTCTGTTTGTCTTGGTAAATATTATTCTCTCTATAAGGCTTTTCTGGCTCCAGATCAGTGCACAGCACACTTGCCAGTTCACTTAGTAAGTCTTTCCAACAAAACATAAAAATATTAATATACTAAAAATATTCTAATGCAATAGTATTTTTGGCTGGATTAACAAATTATCTCATTTTCAATGTTTTTCTCTTCGCATTTTATAATGTTCTACCTTAGTTGCTAAAATTGTCATAACAAAATACTTAAGCCTGGAATAGCTTATATAACAGTTATTTCATTTTTTTACAACTACAGTCAAGAGGCAGCAAGCTAAGGCACTGACAAATATTAGTCCTTCTGAATATCTTTCTCCTTGGTTTATGACTAGATTTTTATCGCGTATTCAAATAGTCTCCCATCTGCCTACATGTATGTCTTTATCTAGTTCACCTTTCTATACAGACACTAGACACAGTATTGATGCCCGTTCTAAGAACACCCTTTTTAACTTACAAGACTTATTTTCTAAATGTAGTTATAGATTTAAATAGTAGGTATTAGGTATGTAAACAGAGATATTTCAGGGAAACCAATTCAATCTGTATCCATGGTATTTGTTAATTAGATCACATCTTATTTCCCATGAAACTAGCCCATTGATAGCCTTTTTACTGTGTACCTCAGCTTCCCTCATTTCTATTACTTCAGAATCTCCTGGTACTCAGAAAGTAAATATGCTCAGGATTCTAACACTTCAGCAACAGTGATAAAACACCTTTCCACTTATGTGCTTGGATTTTCTCGATGTGGGCCTTTTTCTCTACATACTTTCTAGTTTCTTTTTTAAACTATATGCTTTGATTAAGTACTGAATTTACATTATTTTTTCCCTCTTTTTGGCCACCCTTCTAACTTTTTCCATGCTCCTCTCTTGAACTCTTAAGTTCATGACTTTTTCTTTTATAATTATTACCTCTCTCTGTCTCTTTCTCTGTCTCTCTGTCTCTCTATCGCTCTCTCTCCACACACACACACACACACACACACACACACACACACACACACACACACACACAACACAGCACCACACAGACTCACACACACACACTGCTTTCTAGTTTCTTGAATGTAAATCACCATAATAATTTTTTTTCTTGTTTAGCTTCCATTTATTTTTCAACCTCTTGGATCTTTCAAATAATTGGCCATATTATTTACAAGCAGCACCAGTAAATACTGAATAATCTTATCCACATGGATTTTCCTAAGAAGTGGTGAACAAAGAAGTAAATTAATTGTAAATTAATAATATGGTTCTGTTTTCCTCCTGAAAACACACAACCAGACTGTGACAGTTATACCACTCTCTTCTCTTTTATTTTATTATTATTTTTTGTTTCTTTGAGATGGCACTTGACCCAGCCTATGATGGCTTGAATTCACTATGTTGTTGTTGATGCTTTTGTATTGGTCACTTTTTTATATTGTTATAGAATGCTCTGACCAAACTAACTTAAAGAAGAAAAGGTTTGTTTTGATCATGACCCCAGAAGAATAGATTCCACTATGATAGGGAAGGCATAGCAACAACCAAAAGCAGCAGGAGGATGCTGACTGATTTTTATCCACAAACAAAAGTAGAGAATTGGAAAAAGGAAATAGGCAAGGCTATAGGTTCCCAAAGCCCTCCAGAGTCATGTACTTCCTCTAGCATGGCTCCGTTTTCTAATGATTCCATAACCTTCCCAAACTGTGCTACTATCTGGAGACCAGGTGCTCAGATACATAAGATCTATGTCAAACCAATATAGATCTTAAATTCCTGATATCCCTTCTTCTACTTCCCAAGTATTTGTAATATAGGTGCTCATCCCTGTCCAGCTGCTACAATATTGCTTTGTCTTTGGTTTCCCATTACTATTGAAACCTGTTAATAGAGTATCCCTCATTAATGTAGCCAAAAATTTCCCCCTGTCTCCTATGCTTGTAGTTTTCAACTATATGCTGAGGACATCACATTTTTGAGGAGGATTTTTTTTTTTTTTTTGCTTAACCAATAATCATGGATGTTATAAAACAGTCCAAATATAACATATTCATTAAATTGTGGATAAACTGATATTTCATCATAGAGTACTCAGGACTTAGCTGTTTCTGGATACAGAGAACTTAGGGCTAGTTACATTATTTCCTGTGGTCATCAACTCAGAGAGAAACTGAAACCCAGGTCAAAATTAGACTTTACATGATTATAGATGTCTCATACATGGAATAGTGTTTTCTAAGGAAAAATAGACAGGCTAAAATTATATTTGTGCTGTTGTGAATAAAAAAGGGAAGATGAGTGTTTTTTTCATTTTTTTTATTTTACTTTATTTTTCAGAGAGAGAGAGATAGAGACAGAGAGAGTCAGGCAGGAAGAAGAGAGAGGAGAGAGAAGAGGAGAGAGAGAGAGAGGAGTACACCTTCCATGACGAACATGGGTTTTTTTTATTTTTTATTTTACTTATTCGAGAGAGAGATAGAGACAGAGAGAGTAGCAGGAGGAAGAGAGAGAGCGAGAGAGAGACGAGAGACAGAGAGAGAGAGAGAGAGAGGGCGACAACAGCAGCAGACAGAGACAGAGAGGAGACAGAAGAGAGGTACCACTCAAGCAGACACTGTCAGCACACTAACACCACAAGGGCATGGGAGATGTATGAAACAGAGTTCTGTATCACACAGACAAAATAAATAAGCAGCATTATGGTATCAAAAAGTTTTAAGTGGATGCCTTTCCAAAAGATAACTTAAAAGAAATGGGCATTATTTGGAGTCCAGTAATTAAAAAATATATTTAAGAAAAACAGTTGGTGTGTACTTCTCATCACAGTCTCTTATGGTTTGTTTTATTCCAGTGACACCAGTTTTCATGTCTCTTCTATTTTTGGTTTTATTTATTTGGTACATTTTGTTTTTCTGTACTCTAGCTAAAGGTTTCTTAATTTTTTCGATGTTACAAAACCAAACAAATCAAAACAATAAAAGCCCAGTTTCAGGGGCCTGGGAGATGGTTCAGCAGATAAGAGCACTTGTACAAACATGAAGGGCCTGAGTTCAAAAGTTTCAAAACCCATGTAAAAGCCTGGGCATGGTCCTAAGTACACCAGGGTTCTAGAGAGTGGAGGCTACAGGATTTCTGGAGCTGATCTGTTGTCAGACACTTCAGCTTCATGTTTACTGGGAGACTCTGTGTGAAGTAAATGAATGGACTGTGATAGAGCAGATTCTGCAACGTTCTCCTCTGATCTCCATAGGTGCACACAGACACATCTATCCACAAATACATGTGTACATACTACATATGTGCACAAACATTCACCAGTCTACAAAGTTTCTTTGATGTTTTCTAGTGTTCAGTTTCCTTTGTCCTCTAAAAATTTAGGTTTTTTTTTTTTTTTCTGATGACTTTGATTTTATTTTGCTTCCTTTTTCAGGTTCTTAATGCATCACATAAGATTGAGGTCATTTTAATTTTTCCATAGGCATGCATTGCTGTGAACCTATTTTTGCTGTATGCACACATTTTAGTATGTTGTATTTTCATTTTCATTTGTCTCAAGAGATATTCTATTTTCAAATTTTGATTACTTTTTGGACCTTTTTTTTTGATGTTGTGCATATATGTGTGATGCTTTCATTTCTGCTTGCTTGTGAATTTTCCAGATTCCCTTCAATTTTTGATTAACTGATTACCTGTTATGGCTATATAAGATATGTTGTTTTCAGTGTTAAGTTTGTTTATATATTTTGTGAACAAAAAGCTGCTCTATCCTTTAGAATATTTGTATGTGCTTGAAGAAGAATTATATTTCTCTACTTAAAAGGAATATGCAATAGAAGTGGGTGAGCTCAATTAGATTTATGGTGTTCTTTAAGTCTTGTGTTTCCTTATGGATTTTTCTGTCAGGATGTCCCATCCATTACTGCAAGTGGAGCACTTAAGTCTCCTACTATTACTGTATGGCTATTTATTTCCCCTTTCAGTTCTACCAATATTTACTTTATAAATTTAGGTGTTATGATGCTGTGTGTGTCTGTGTTTATACTTGTGGTATCTTCTTTACGAATTAATATTATTATTAGATAATGTCTGTCCTTGCTTTGTGACAGATTTTGCCTGGGGAAAATTTCTCTCATAGAAGTATATTCACTTTTACTCTGTATAAGAAATAGATACATTGCTGGGAACATATAATTTACTCTAGCTGAAGTATAAGGAATAAATAAACCAAAATATTTGAATAATAAATGAGATTGTTTCAGTTATTAAAAATTCTCTCTATGAAGAACACACAGGAATAAATGGCTTACTTGTGAATGATATTAAACATGAACAATAAAAATAAAAAAAAAACCCATCAAGTAATGAAGTATTTACAAATTCCCTTACATTTGTAAAAAATACTTCTGCACTTAAATGTGTATTTGAGTACAGTTTTGCAAAACCAGTATTATAATGTAATAAAAGCTAATCAAACACAATCTACAGAAGTCAAAAATCAATATTACTGATGAATATAGATGCAAAACCTTTCACCAAAATTCTAACAAATCAAATCCAAATATACATTAAATACATTCAAGCCTATGGACATCAGAATTTTTTCTGAGATGCAACGATGTTTGTACACATATAAATAAGCTAATATAACTCATTGAATTAGTAAAAAAAAATTGATAATGATCAAATTATCAGCTGAATAAATACAGAGAAATATTAAGAAATAATACTCTTTCATGATGAAATCCATCACAGGCAATGTACAGAGTGATTTACATTAAAATAATAAAGATAATTTATCAACACACATAACAGGCATCATACTTAATGTTGATCAGGCATGTATAGTCTGTCTTATACTTCTGCTCCACATAGTACTGGAGGTCAGCAATAATAATTAGGCAACAGAACATTTAATCAATACAAGAAGATATAAAATTATTTTTATTTTTTCAGATAACATGTATAAACTCATAAAGTTTTCTTAAGAAAATTAGAATCATTAAAAAAGTGCTATAAAGTGACAAGATAAAAAATATCATGAAAAATAAGCTACATTGTTATAAACATATTATCTGAAATGGAAATGGAGATAAAATTAATATTTAAGAGAATTGGAAGTGACAAAAATATTGAGAAATGACCTAACTAAATAGATGACACACACACACACACACACACACACACACACACACACATTACATACTATAAAATTTTGAGTAAAGACATTAAAGAGAGTGACTCTCCCAAACAGTACAAATGTCCTTATTTTTAGAGATTGAAGGGAGCTTCCTTGCCCCCCCTTTTTTTTTAAAATTGGGTATTTTATTTACATTTCAGATGTTATCCCATTTCCCCATAACCTCCACCTACCTAGGAATCCCCATCCGATCTCCCCTCCTCCTGCTTCTATGCCCCCACTCACTCCCACCTCCCTGACCTCGAATTCCCTTACATGGGGGCATTCAGCTTTCAGGGGACCAAGGACCTCCTCTCCCACCTATGCCCAACAAGGCCATCGTACATATATAGCTGGGGCCACTGATCCCTCCCTATGTGCTCCCAGGCTGGTGGTTTAGACCCTGGGAGCTCTGGTTGGTTGTTATTGTTGCTGTCTCCATGGGGCTGGCCTCACACCCCTTCACCTCCTTCAGTCTTCTCTCTAACTCCTCCACTGGGAACCCCCTGACAGTTCAGTGGTTAGCTGTGAGCATCCGCCTCTGTATATGTCAGGCTCTCGCAGACCTCTAAGGAGACAGCTATATCAGGCTCCTGTCAGCATGTACTTCCTGGCATTCACATCAATGTCTGCCTTTGGTGACTTCACATGGGATGGATACCCAGGTGGAGCAGTCTCCAGACAGCCCCTCCTTCAGTTTCTGTTCCGTACTTTGTCTACATATTTGATCCCATGAGTATTTTATTACTCCTTCTGAGAAGGACTGAAGCACCACACTTTTGTCTTCCTTATTCAAGAGATTCATGTGGTCTGTGAGTTGAATCTTGGTATTGTGAGCTTTTGTGCTAATATCCAATTATCAGTGAGTGTGTACCATGTGAGTTCTTTTGTGAATGGTTTACCTCACTCAGGATGATATTTTCTAGTTCCATCCATTTGCCTAAGAATTTCACGAATTCATTGTTTTTAATAGGTGAGTAATACTCCATTGTGTAAATGTACCACATTTTCTGTATCCATTCCTCTGTTGAAGAACATCTGGGTTCTTTCTAGCTTCTGACTATTATAAATAAGGCTGCTAAGAACATAGTGGAGCATATGTCCTTGTTATATGTTGGAGCATCTTCTGGGTATATGCCCAGGAGTGGTATAGCTGGGTCCTCAGGAAATGCTATGTCCAATTATCCGAGAAACTGCCAGACTGATTTCCAGAGTGGTTGTACCAGCTTCCAATCCCACCAACAATGGAGGAGTGTTTCTCTTTCTCCACATCTTTGCAAGCATCTGATGTCACTTGAGTTTTTGATCTTAGCCATTCTAACTGGTGTAAGCTGGAATCTCAGGGTTGTTTTAATTTGTATTTCCCTGATGACTAAGGATGTTCAATATTTCTTAGGTGCTTCTTGGCCATTCAAATTTCCTCAGTTGTGAATTCTATGTTCATCTCTGTACCCCATTTTTAAAAATAGGGTTATTTGGTTGTCTGGAGTCTAATTTCTTGAGTTCTTTGTATATATTGGATATTAACCCTCTATCAGATGTAGGATTAGTAAAGATCTTTTCCCAATCTGTTGGTTGCCGTTTTGTCCTATTGACAGTGTCCTTTGCCTTACAGAAATTTTTGCAATTTTATGAAGTCCCATTTGTCAATTCTTGATCTTAGAGCATAGGCCATTGATGTTCTGTACAGGAGCTTTTCCCCTGTGCCTAGGTATTCAAGGGTCTTCCCCAACTTCTCTTCTATTAGTTTCGATGTATTTGGTTTTATGAGAAGGTCCTTTATCCACTTGGACTTGAGCTTTGTACAAGGAGATAAGAATGGATCGATTTGCATTCTTCTACATGCTGACCTCCTGTCGAACCAGCACCATTTGTTGAAAATGCTGTCGTTTTTCTACTGGACAGTTATAGCTCCTGTCAAAGGTTAAGTGACCATAGGTGTGGGTTGATTTCTGGGTCTTCAATTCTATTCCACTGATCTTCCTGCCTGTCTCTGTACCAATACCATGCCGTTATTTATTTTTTTTTTTATCAATATTGCTCTGTAGTATAGCTTGAGGTCAGGGATGGTGATTCTCCCAGATATTCTTTTATTGTTGAGAATAGTTCTCACTATCCTGGGTCTTTTGTTATTCCAAATGAATTTGCAAATTGCTCTATTTCTATGAAGAATTGAGTTGGAATTTTGATGGGGATTGCATTGAATCTGTAGATTGCTTTTGGCAAGATGTCCATTTTTACTATATTAATCCTGCCAATCCATGAGCATGGGAGATCTTTCCATTTTCTGAATCTTCTTCAATTTCTTTTTTCAGAGACTTTAAGTTCTTGTCATACAGATCTTTCACTGCTTGGTTAGATTCACACCAAGGCATTTTATTTTATTTGTGACAATTGCGAAGGGTGTCATTTCCCTAATTTCTTTTTCAGCCTGTTTATCCTTTGAGTAGAGGAAGGCTACTGATTTGTTTAAGCTGATTTTATATCCAGCCACTTTGCTGAAGTTGTTTATCAGGTTTAGAAGTTCTGTGGTGGAAATTTTGGGGTCACCTAAGTATACTATCATATCATCTGCAAATAGTAATATTTCGACTTCTTTCTATTTGTATCCCATTGACTTCCATTTGTTGTCTAATTGCTCTGGCTAAGATTTCCAGTACTATATTAAATAGGTAGGGAGAGAGTGAGCAGCCTTGTCTAGTCCCTGATTTTAGTGGGATGGCTTCAAGTTTCTCTCCATTTAGTTTGATGTTGGCTACTGGCTTGCTGTATATTGCTTTTGCTATGTTTAGGTATGGGCCTTGAATTCTTAATCTTTCCAAGACTTTTACCATGAAGGGATGCTGAATTTTGTCAAATGCTTTCTCAGCATCTAGTGAGATGACCATGTGGTTTTTTTTCTTTGAGTTTGTTTATATAGTGGATTATGTTGATGGATTTCCGAATATTGAACCATCCCTGCATTCCTGGGATAAAGCCTACTTGATCACAATGTTTGATTGCTTTGATGTGTTCTTGGATTTGGTTTGTGAGAATTTTATTGAGTATTTTTGCATCAATATTCGTAAGGGAGATTGGTCTGAAGTTTTCTCTCTTTGTTGTGTATTTTTGTGGTTTAGGTATGAGTGTAATTGTGGTTTCATAGAACATATTGGGTAGTGATCCTTCTGTTTCTATTTTGTAGAATAGTTTGAAGAGAATTGGTATTAGGTCTTCCTTGAAGGTCTGATAGAATTCTGCACTAAAACCATCTGGTTCTGGGCTTTTTTTGATAGGGAGACTTTTAATAACTGCTGCTATTTCTCTAGGGTGTATGGGACTGTTTAGATGGTTTATATGTTTCTGATTTAACTTTGGTACCTGGTATATGTCTAGAAAATTGTCCATTTCATCCAGATTTTCCAGTTTTGTTGAGTATAGGCCTTTGTAGTAGGATCTGATGATTTTTCAAATTTCCTCAGTTTCTATTTTATGTCTCCCTTTTCAGTTCTGATTTTATTAATTTAGATACTGTCTCTGTGCCCTCTGGTTAATTTGGTTAAGGGTTTATCTATCTTGTTGATTTTCTCAAAGAACCAGCTCCTCGTTTTGTTGATACTTTATATAGTTCTTTTTGTTTCTATTTGGTTGATTTCAGCCTGAGTTTGATTATTTCGTGCCATCTACTCCTCATGGTGTATTTGCTTCTTTTTGTTCTATAGCTTTCAGGTATGCTGTCAAGCTGCTAGTGTATGCTCTCTCCAGTTTCTTTTTGTAGGCACTAGAGCTATGAGTTTTTCTCTTAAACTGTTTTCATTGTGTCCCACATTTGAAGATATAGCAACAATTCCACATCCTGAGCATAGTGTCAGCCTGCATCAGACACTAAACTAGCTGCCCCTTTCATCTTGGACATCTCAGCCTGCAAGTTATGAGAAATTTGTTGTTTTTATTTATATATTACCTAATCGAAGTATCTCTCGAGTTGCCTGAATACACTGTAATATCCTTCTAACAATAAACTATGTAATTGCTTTCATGTTCTTTATTTCACGTGAATGTACTGGGATGAAGGACAAGAGAATCCTTTGAAACTTTCATCTATTTAGACAAAAGTGATGAGGACACTCTCAGTTCCATGATGTTATCTCACAAAACGAGCCAAGAAAATAAGAATCTTATTCTGAAAAGTAAAATTACATGCTTGGAGCAAACCACAATGCTTTCCTTGAACTAAGTTAAACTCTGCAGATGATCAGTTTGGTTTGCTTGTATCATACTAATAGCAGGTAAAAACAGGATTGATAACTTTCCTAGAGTGATTACTTTTAGCTGCCAAAGAGAAAAAGTTGCTGATCAAGAAGCAGGAAAGAATGTTTCAGGAAATGAAGAGGGCCCTGATGTGGAGGAACAGGTGTCATTAATGTTATCAGGTGAGCTGGGGAGACGTAGGGGCAAACTCCCATTTTAACATACCCTCTTTTAGTTCAGTTACAACTTTAAGATACATAATGAGCGTGCCAAGAGTTTCTTCCATTTACATTGCAACATTTGAGTATATGCTCCATGTCCATGAGTTATGTATGCCCTGAAATATGTCTGTTATTATGTTTTTTTAAACCTGTGGCCTTAATATGTGCATACTCAGTAACATGATCACCACAGCACTTTCCAAAACGAATTTATATATCACCCAAATAAAATGATTACACTTATTTTTTTTTTTGGAGAGGACATTATTTTGGAAATAACTGCCCTGCTTTCCTTGCTTACTGATTATCATAATTTTTTCTCCACTCTTTAGCTTTACAGTCACCAAGGAATGAACCCATGGGATTGGCTATTCTAGTTTCTTTATGTCTAGTTGGAACATTGAACTGTTGAATTTTCGTAGGATCATGGATGGCTAAAATTCCTTTTAGATTTTTGTAATACAGATATTTTGAACTTCAGTAGATTGAAATGCTTGCTGTGGGTAATGGGAATGTAAACTGGACAGAGGTATGGTGAAGGCATAATTATCTGATGTAGTTTCATGAATAGAGAAAACAAAGACAGATCATCAATATGTACTTTTTTTCCATCTTTTTTTCCCCCTTTTTAAAAAGTTTCTTTTTTTTATTGGATATTTTATTTACATTTCATATGTTATCCCTATATCCCATTTGTCCCCTCCCCCATCCAGGAACCCCCTATCCCATCCCCCTCCTCCTGCTTCTGTGAGGATGTGCCCCTACTCACCCCCTGACTCCCACCTCCTCTCCCTCGAATTCCCCCACACTTGGCGTCCAGTCTTCATGAGAACAAGGATCTCCTCTTCCACCTATTCCCGACAAGGCCATCCTCCCCTACATATACAGCTGGATCCATGAGTTCCTCTCTATGTGCTCCTAGGCTGGTGGTTTAGACCCTGGGAGCTCTGGTTGGTTGGTATTGTTGCTCTCCTCATGGAGTCGCAAACCCTTTCAGCTCCTTCAGTCTTCTCTCTAACTCCTCCATTGGGAACCCCTTGATCAGTTCAATGGCTAGCTGTGAACATCCGCCTCTGAATATGTCAACTCTTGCAGACCTTTAGCCCTTTTCTTTTTATTTCTATTCTAAGCAGACAGTAGTGCTGGTAGCACTCTCTGATTTACTCTAAGTTTTGAAGTATATTAAGTATATTTGTGGCTGAATTTGAAGAGACATGATCGTAGTGTAATAGCAGCTGAACGCGGTTGCTGATTACCAATCACTGAGCATTGTTTGTAGTAGGCAAGACAAACTTTAAATCAGAGCAGAGACGGGAGGAAGGCGTCAGTCACAGCTTCATGCTGCTCCTCAAAGGCTGCTGAGGATCCTTGATAAATGTTTTCTGCTCTTTAGGAAGACAGCGCCAAATTACTACATTGAACAATCCTCCCTACCGATGTGCGGTAAACTGGCCCTTGTGCTTGGAGGATAATGGAGAGCTAGATAAAGAGGTGACCTGGAAAGGAACCCAATGGCCAGGGTGGGTCCCGAAGCTCTGAGCTTAATAACATCTAATAGCAAGCCAGTCTGTCATTTTGGAGCCTTCAATAAATTCTTGTGGAAGTGTTATAGCCTGTTCTCTGCAGCACCATTAAGCATTGCGAGGGAAAGCTTGTCTCCCATTTGAGCTGGAGGCTAAATTGCGTGTGATAGCTGTGATAGCCAGCGGAAGAAAACACTTTCAAATGAGTGATGCTATCACTAATTGGAAGGAAGCCCGCTGCTGTGCGGCAAGGAGCATGGCAGAAAGGGATGTGCATAAGGGGACACATGAGAAGATATCTGGAAAAAAAACGAGACAGGCACGACAAGGGATATTGCATCAGAGGCATGAACAAACGGGTACTTGAGCACAGTAATTAATTGAAACAGTTTGCTTTGTAGTTCCAGGTATCAGACTCATGCAAGTTTTCCTCTTTAGTTCTCACCAAGATCCTGAGAAGTGATAATTACCATACCTATCTCAAGCACAAGGAAGTTGTGATCCTAAAAGGCAATTTGGCAAATATTCTATAGCTATGAAGTCTCAAAATTAAGATATAAATTGCAGTGTGCTTGACCTCAGTGCTAGAGGATTTACCAATTCAGATAATTTAACACTTCTTCCTCTCATTACTACTCATGCTGGTGACTGGTCGCTGGAGACACTTAGACACTTTGCTAATTAAAGAGATCACAGGATACCAATATGCTGGCATTTCAAATTTTCTATACATTTAGCCTCTCAAGAGGTTATGTTAAAAAAAAACCTGATAACTGTGTCTTATCCCAAGAGACTTGATTTTATTGGTGTGATGTGCAATCTCTGTACTAAAATTTTAAGAATTCTTCTAGAAGATCCTAATTTTGGACAAATAAAAAGCCAACATATTAATAAATTAGTGGATAGATGAGTAATAGCATTTACATTTTTGAAACCTTTTTGGTTGAGTGCTATGATCTATCTTCCTGAAGATATGCTTCTTCCCACCTTACTGTTGATTAAATTAACTTTAAAATTTTGGGAGAAAAGTATTTAGTCCTATGTTACTACTGCAAATATTTTCTCACACTCAGTGCCTTGCTGATGTTCATTTTATAAGGGTAACTGCTAATGAACAGGCATTTTAAAATTCTGATGAAACTTAACTAACAATTTTTCCTTCTATAGTATTTTCTTGTCGTATCTAAGATATATTTGCCACCATCTAGTTTTGTTTTATTTACTCAAAAGATCCTTTTTTTTTTTTATGTCATGAGGAAGCTATTCCAATTGCTCTCATTTGATAGACAAAAAACCATAGGCAAATTCTTGTTAACTTACTTTCCAACAAGAAAAAACTGAACTCATGAAATCTCTATTCATCATAGATCCTGGCCTCCACTCCGAATGTCAGAAATAGGGAAGTGTACCCAAATGTGCTACTCACCTAATTTTCAAATGTGTTTGAAACAAACTTTTCTAAATATTGCTCAAAACTTCACTGACCTTGGAGAATAATTCTGAGTATGCATGCTTAATAAATATCTGTTGACCAGATTTAATCTTTATAAATGAATATCTTAAATATTCTACTTCCTAATTATTGCAGGCAATGACTTTGGGTGGAGCTAGAGTGGTCCAAGTCTAAGATTTTATTTTCTATTTATTGATCAACATATCTTCTTAAAATATCTTATTTTGGTGGGTATGGCGTTGATAGTCTTGGATGGTCCTAAGGATAAACGTTTATTTGTAGGTATGCCTAGAATTCAGGAAACATTTTAGGGCCCTGCCACAGTGACTGACTTTCTGTCTTGCTCTCTTCAGGTCCCTTTTGAGAGTGAAGTTACCAAATAGAACACTAAAACTTTAGCCACATTGGAGACTAAGCAAAGCAGAAAACACTAATGTGATTTCCATGCAGTATGTGGAATGAGTTATACTTGGAATTTATTATCTAGAATTTAAATTTAACTGGGGAATTTGTATGTTATCATGCAAAATCAGGCAACTTTCATTAGGGGTCTAAGTATATGTTTATATGGGAAGATTCTATTCACATTAATTTCAAACCTCATATCCTTATTGTGACTATTTCACAGTATCTAGATTTCTCTTTCACTGGGGAGTGATTATCATGGATGTATAGTGTAACACACACACACACACACAATATATCTTCTATCTAAGATACTGAAAGCACATTTTGTAACAATATTTAAAAGTGTTTCAAGGATATTCCACATCGAGTCTACTAGGAAAAGTAAAATGCCCTATTATAGTACATTAGTATTATAACTAGTAGGAACAAAGACTAGAAAAGAAAGATAAAAATAACAAAATTTTTCAGATTAAAGTACATTTAAGTTTAAAATCATGGATGGAACCCTAATTAAATGCCAGAAGGTATACTAACATAATGTTGAGTTTGCAAATTTAACTAAACACAAGAAAGGCAATTTAGACACTAAAAATTCCCCAGCAACATTAACTCAACCACATCGTACATTGTGCATAATAAAGTTAACATTTAGTAACCAGGGTTGGTGTTCTAAGCACAAAATATGTGCATAATTAACATTTTCCACACTTTAAAATCTGAATTCAAAGTTTCCATATTCTCTTTACGGAAACAATTAATCTTAGAGTTAAAATGTCTGTTAAAACATGATTATCTTATAGTCTTTCCTTAAGGTCAACTTGGGCTTCATTTTGCTTTAACAATATCAAAAACAATTTGCAGTAAAGGAAATTCAAGTATCAAGTTTTAAAGAAAGTATGAAGCCCAATCACCATGTAAAATTATTTTAAGTATACTCTACTTATATTATTCTCAAAATATGCCAATATTTTAACTAGTATTTAGCATTATATTTTCTAACAGTTAATTATTATCTGTGCGTATGCATATGCATACATGTTTGTGTGTGTGAGTATGAATGATGTGGACATACTATATAATGTGTATATGTTTGAGGAAAACCCAGAGTGCCCCATGATATAATGATATAGGTAATGACATTTATTTATTATGTGATCATAAGCAGGCTATATTGTCCTTTTTGAACTCAGCTTATGAATTCATGATGTTGAGTTCATAGAGGTAGTTGACTCCTAGAAGTGCCACAAAAAATAAATAAGCTAATAACTAAAATGGTTTAGAGTAACCTATTTCACTTGATAAATAGCTAGCTAAAACCCCCCAGTATTCACAAATAAATATACTCCATATGGATAAAATAGAATATTTCATATTATCCTTACCTACTTCTACACATAGGATATTAGAATATAAGAAATATTTTGGAAATTCTAAAATACCACATTGTTTCAAAGTATTACATATAGGATAAAATTATGTTATAAATTTCTACTATTGCCAGTAAATCTGTGAAAATGTTGCTAAACTTATTGGTAATCATGATATAAAATTGGCATGAAAATTACATAGTATTAAACAACTGCATTGATATATAACGAATATAAAAAGACTGGCAGTGGTAATACCCACTGTGACGAGTCACATGGAATTATCAGTCATTGTTGGAATTAAGATCAATCTCTTCAACCATTTTGGACAAGTTTTTGGCAACTATTACCTACGAAATTGATGTGTATATCCTATAATTTAGCAATTCTAGAAATTCATGTGCAGGGGCACCAAAGGAAATTATATGGTGATTTTATTGGCTTTATTCCTATAACAAGAACTTGGAACCCATCCAAATTGCTATCAGCAGAGTGGTGAAATTGTGAAGTGTTTCCAAAGTATATTTGTAGGAGGGTGATGGAAATTGAGGTGTGACATTTGCCCCTAGAAACATGAATGTAGCAAAAGAATGTGCACGTTGTGATTTCCATCACATAAATCTTAAAACTCTTACTATCTTGGTTTTAGAAGCTGAAGTAACTATTTCTTGAAAGGTGGAAATAGGGCTTCATGTGAGCTAGCAAAGTCTTATCTTTCCCTAGTTTTAGTTAACACACTCCTGGTTAGTTTTTGACAACTTTACACGAACTAGAGTCACCCAAGAAGAGGAAACTCAGCTGAGGAATTTCTGCTGGCAGATTGGTTTGTGGTGAAATTTCTTGATTGCTGATTACTATGGGAGAGCCCAGTGCACTGTGAGCGCTACCATCTCTGGGCAAATGGGCCTTGGTTGTATAAGACAGGTAGCTGAGCCACCCAAGGGCACACGCCAGTAAACACCAGTCCTCAGAGGTCTCTGATGCAGTTCATGCCCCAGTTTCAGGTCTTGAGATCCTGCCTCATCTTCCCGCTATCAACCTTAGGTTTAAATTAAACCCTTTCCTGCTTGCTCTGCCTCCACATCCCATGCGCTGGCAAAGCTTGTGCTATGAGTGATGTTTCCTGTACAATTCAGGGATGCTCCATGGCTCGGCTCACCCTCACAGTGATTATAGGCACATGACAATGTAGAAATGAAAACAGATTCCATGGAAATTTAAATCTGTCAATCTCAGTTTTTGAATATTTCACTTTTGTTGTTTTCCCTGATGACTTTTTAATAGTTTAACAAATGAAGCAAAAATGGACTGAAAAATAAACCCTTTTCTCTCCCACATTCTTTTTTGGTGTTTTATCATATCAACAGGGAAGCAAACTTGGACACATGATTCTTTTAAACGAGTTCTTGATCTTTAATTTAACAAGAATTCTTAAACCTAAGAACAACCTCAAAACATTTTAAGATTCCTGTTTCCCACACACTTAAAAAGATTGTCTGATTTGTGTCTATTATCCTTTCTAGCACTCTGTACATATTTTTTAAAAATCAGTGTCCACTTAGGGAAAAATAAACACCCATTCATACTATGTCAATTCTTTAAAAAAATTCATTATAATTTTAAGTTTATATAATACTTTGATTCAAAATATGCAAATGAAGCAAACCAGAGATTAAATAATGTATTGAATAACGTAATTCAGAAACTTTTTATTATAGAACATTGATAATTAGAATTGAGAAGTGATAAACATAAGAATGTGATTTTGGAGGCAATTACAATTGGAAGCAAGTTAGGCAGGGACCAGATGTTAGCCCAAGCTAGTTCTTTGGGAAATAAGATGAAAACAAATTATGCACAAATGGTTAAGCAGTCAACAGAGATGAAAATGAAGTTTATTTCAAAGTCTTTTATGTTAAGTATGTTGCTTTTAATAACATTGTGCAAGTAGGAAGATATTGTTAACATCATCAATTAAGTTGAGTTAATGATGACCAAAACTGCCTCATATTCTGGTTCAGGACAAAACTAATAAATGATTTGAAGTGATATGAATAATATAAAAGTAGTATTGGGGCAAAAATTTAAACCCTAACTTTAAGGTGGGAGATTATCACTGTAGGAAAACAGATTTAATCTAGTAAATTAAGAAGCCATATATTTAAGATCAAAGGAAATTTTTATGGCCATTTGGGGTTGTACTAAAAAAATATGAGTCAGAATCATATAGAACTGTCATCTGAGTCATTAGAAATAAATCATATTTGAGAAAAGCCAATACTAGCTTTGTCTATACAGCTCTCAAGGAGCAAGGCTTTATTTTGGAGAGAAAGTTGCACAACGCAACCCAAAGGAGCTAAGTGTATACTTATGGCCTAGGCTCAAATGTCCATATAAGAATTATTAACTCATACCAAAATTAAAAATACTATTTTAGATCACCTGGAACTTTCATTTTATAGTTCAAAAAGCTATTATTGGTAATTTCATAAAACATTAACTTATATACATCTGGACAGACATGCAATGATTGACAGTGATGACAGAAAGCCAGACACACATGATGGATACAGTTGAAGCAGTCCAATATTCTAAGACTACTTTAGAACCAAAAATTATATAGGGTTAAAATATACACTTACTACATGTGCTGACAATGTTGTATATTTAATCTAGTTATGATCATAAAACTTAAGAGAAGAGCTTAATGATTAAAAGTATCCAAAAGTTACAGCTCTGTTTTCTTTTCTTAGGCAAGCTCCTCAATTAAAAAAAAATGGTATAGATTTTATTTTATTTTTTTATTTTTTTGGAAAATAGACCTTTATGACTGAGACTGATTTCTTTTTAAAGGAAAGGGTATTCTGTGCCTTTATATGCCACACAAAAAGTATATTCTGATTTTCTAAATCTATTATGTTTTTAATTTCGTTATTGAACAAAGCATTTGTGAAATTTCAAGTAATAGAATTGTCACTGTATTATGACATAAAGATTTTATAATAGCATATATTCATACATAGCAAAAAGAAGTGTAGACCCTTTGTCAACATCAAAGCCACTGTCAATTCTACAACAAGATTCTTGGGGTAGGAGTCTATTATTTATCAAAAAGCCTATAAGGAACACAATTTTAAAAGGAAGAGAAGTATCTATAGCACAAGAAAGTTTTTGTTAAAATGCATAAAAGATGAAAATGGGAGCTAGTGACTAATTTTATTAAAGGAGCCGCAACATTAGGGTAAAGGCTTACGTGTGTCTACATCTAATATGTGTCACTGAAAGCTGAAATATCACTCAACTGAAATGTATTTCTACTAGAATATAATAAGAGAAGATAACCAGACTGAATCTGTACAGTTAATTTAGTGGCATGACTCATTTATTTAATAAACGTATATACTTTTAGAAAAAAAGGTATTTTCTCAGTGAGATAATTTAATGTAGGTTGTAGGAT
The DNA here is from genome assembly GCA_021653895.1 of Mastomys natalensis. Taxonomy (NCBI): domain Eukaryota; kingdom Metazoa; phylum Chordata; class Mammalia; order Rodentia; family Muridae; genus Mastomys; species Mastomys natalensis. The sequence continues at coordinate 4,638 of JAJTUV010003462.1, read as the reverse complement.
TTCAGTTTAGTTTTCACCTAGTTTATACTCATGACTTAACGACTCAGTTAAAAAAATATTCAATTGAATTTCTGAAATTCTCCAAATTCGGAACAACTCCCTATACCCCGTATGAATAACCTCATTGTTATCACCATCATAATACAGTATAATTATCAAAAATCATTACAGAAATATCAAAAACATATTTGAATTCTAGAAGATGACAATACCTATTATTTCTATGAGGCAGCAGTTGTAAACGTTGGCTTCTCTTTTGAACTCCTTTGACGTAAGTGGAGTTGGAAGTAGACATGACTAGTCACCATTTAGATAATATGATGGTTTAAAAATTTTGTCCTGGGAAGGAGGGGCTTTGGAAGCTGAAATATTTTGGTTTTTCATCTGTTTGAAACTATAACAAATCATTCTATTGTAGTGTTCTATAATTTGTTAATTGTATTGCAATGCAGAAAAATAAAATATTTAAAACAATTGTTAAAATCCTTAACAATGTCGCTTTTTCTTCCATAACAGAATGCATAAGGGATAAATGCAAGAGCTTGTAAGCAGCTGATTTATTTTGATATATTCCTTACATAGTATTTTCCTACCAAAGTGCTGTTATAGAGAGAAATTGCTGCTGTTTCCTACAGAGTCATCACAAATGTTGATCAAAAATGAAAATACAGTCATAGTGAGTATTTTCTCCCTGCTGGTTTCTCTGTTATGATGTTAAAACCATTTATTTGGATATTTTATATATTTACATTTCAGATGTTATCTCCTTTCCCTAAGAACAAACACTTTCATAATTTAATGAAGAAACAAGCAGAAAGAGAAATTTCTTCATATTAAAAGTGTATTCACCACTACCCCTTCCGACAGCTCTGCCAGCCTCCCTAGAGGCCTTCTGCTACCCTGGACAACCAGACGAGATACCCATGGCCCAATCCCTGCGCTGCTGGGCTCCCAGCAAGCCCAGCACTCTTGAGGTCTGCCCTGAGTTCTCTGTGCTCGATCTTTCAGTTCACATCTCCACCTGCAATCCCAGATATGCATTCCTACTCCCTGGACCACATTCCTGCTTGCCTTACTGGAGGCCTGCTGTCTCCCAGGAAAACTAGAGACCTGTTGCCATTAGGGCATACCAACTCTACCTGAAGTCCCAGAGGCCTGCTACTACCAGGGACTACCAGGTCAGCCAAAACCACAGGGAAAACCAGATGGCTAAAGGTCAGTAGCACACAATGAGCAAAAGTCAGGGCAATATGCCACCATCAGAACCTACCTTTCTTACTACAGCAATCTCTGGATATCTGAAAACACCTGAAGTGTAAGATAATCGCCTTAAATTTCATGTTAAAAAGATGATAGAGGTCTTTAGAGAGGAAATAAAGAAATTCCTTAAAGAAATACAAAAAATACAGTCATACAGGTAGAGTCCTTTAAAAAGGAAATGATTAAATATAAAGAAATACAGGAAAATACAATTGAAAAAGTGAAGGAAATGAATGTAACTGTTTAAGACCTGAAAATGGAAATAGAAGCATAAAAAAAAAATGCTTCTATTCTATTCCACAATGGAGGTAAACTTGGAGATGAAAAACCCTGGAAAAAGAACAGGAATTACAGTTACAAACATCATCAACAGAATATAAGAGATGGAAGAATTTCAGGTGTAGAAGACAGACTAGGAAAAAAAATATACATTGGTCAAATGACAAATCTAACCCAAACATTCAGAAAATTTTGAATGCTATGAATAAACCAAACCTAAAAATAATAGGCTTAGAAGAGAATATTCCCAGATCAAAGGTCCAGAAAATACCTTCAACCAAACCATAGAAGAAAATTTCTCTAACCTAAAGAAAGAGATGGCTATATACGTATAAGAAGCTTAAAGAACACCAAAAGATTGGATCAGAAAATGAAATTCCTCTACCACATACTAATCAAAACACTCAATGTACAGAACAAAGAAAAAAATATTAAAAGCTACAAGGGGAAAAGGCAAGTAACATATAAAAGCGAACCTATTAGAATTATATCTGATTTCTCAACAGAGACTCAAAAAGCCAGAAGGGCCTAAATGTTTACAAACACTAAGAAACCACAGATATCAGCCCAGAGTACAATACTCAACACAACTTTCAATCATTGTAGATGAAGAAACCAAGATATTCCATGACAAAACCAAATTTAAACAATATCTTTCCACTAATCCAATACTACTGAGGAATTTTACAATGAATAGTCGAACTCAAGGAGGACAACACACCCATGAAAACTCTGCCTCCCCCCTTTCCCTGTTCCCCTGTTCTGTCCCAAATACACACACACACACACAGACACACTCTCCTCCTCCTGCATCACACACACACACCACTCAAACACACAACAACATACAAACACTAATATCACCCACATCAAATAATAGAAACTAACAGTTATTGGACACTAATATTTCTCAACATTTATGGAATCAAATAAAAAATAAAAAGCACAAGCTAGCAGAGTGGCTGCATAAACAGGATTCTGCTTTCTGCTGCATAGTAGAAACACACCTCAGCAATAATTTATGCACTACCTCAGAGTAAAGGGCTACAGAAAGGTTTTCCAAGCAAATGGACTAAAAAAAATCAAACTGGAGTAGCCTTTCTAGTATATAGTAAAATAGACTTTCAACCAAAAGTAATCAAAAGAGATGGGCAAGGATACTTCATACTCATCAAAGGAAAATCCACCAAGATGGGCTCTCAATTCTGAACATTTATGTCTCAAATGCAAGGTCACCCACATTCATAAAAGAAACATTACTAAAGCTTAACTCACACTTTCACTGTTGTTCATTCATCAAATCAAAAACTAAACAAAGAAATAATTAAAATAGTATATGTTAGCAATTCAATGGACTTAACATATATCTACAGAATATCGCACCCAAATACAAAATGATACACCTTCTTTTCAATACCTCCTGAAATCCCCTTCAAAACCAACCATATACTGGGTCACACAGCAAGTTTCAACCAACACAAAAAGATTGAAATAACTCTTTATATCCTAGCAGATCAGCTGTGGACTGAAGTTGGACTTCAACAAAAACAGAAACATCAGAAAGTCTACAAACTCCTGGAAACTAAACAACTCTCTACTCAATGACAATTGGGTCAAAGAAAAAATAAGGAAAGAAATCAGACTTTCTAGAAGTCAATGAAAATGAGGGCACAACATACCCAAACTTATGGGACACAATGAAAGCAGTGCTAAGAGGAAAGTTTATAGAACTAAGTGCCTTCATAAAAAAACTGGAGAGATCTCATACTAGCCACTTAATACCTCTTGAAAGCTCTAGAACAAAAAGAAGCAAACACACCCAAGAGGAGTAAACAGTAGTAAATAATCAAACTCGGTGAAATTACTCAGTTAGAAACAAAAGAACAACACACAAAATAAAAAAAAATTCAAGAAATGGATCTTTGAGAAAATCACCAAGACATACAAACTCTTAGCAAAACTAACTAAAAGTCAGAGAGTGAGAAAGTATCTAAATTAAGAAAATTAAGAATGAGAAAAAAGACATAACAAAGGACACAGAGGAAATTTAAAAAAAATAATTGGGTTTTACTTCAAAAGCCTGGACTCCAAAAAATTGGAAAATCTAAATGAAGTGGATGATTTTCTAGACAGATACTACTTACCAAAATCAAATCAAGATCAGGTAAAAGTATTTACATAATCCTATAACCCCTAAAGAAATATAAGAAGTCATTTAAAATATAACAACCAAAAAGGCCCATGGCTTTTGCACAGAATTTCACCAGACATTCAAAGAAAAGCTAATACTAATACTACTCATAGTATTCCACAAAGTAGAAATAGAAAGAACATTGTTAAACTCATTCTATGAGGCACATAGTCACCCTGATACCTAAAGCACACAAAAAGACTCAACAAAGCAAGAGAATTTCAGACCAATCTTTCTTATGAACATTGATACAAAAAAATTCAAAAAATACTCAGAATCTAAATCTAAGAACATATCAAAAACATTGTCCACCATGATCAAGTAGGCTTTATCCCAGGAATGCAGGGGCAGTTCCATATACTAAATCCATTAATGTAATCCAACATATAAACAAATTGAAAGAAAAAACACATGATCATCTCATCAGATGCTGAAAAAAGCTTTTGACAAAATCCACACCCTTTCATATTAAAAGTTTTGGAGAGATCAGGGATACAAGGTACATATACTAAACACAATAAAGGCAATATACAGCTAGCCAATAGTCAACATCAAATTAAATGGAGAGAAACTTAAAGCAATTCCAATAAAATCAGGGACAAGAAAAGGCTGCCCACTGTCTCCCTATCTATTCAATTTAGTATTTGAAGATAAAGCTAGAGCAATAAGACAACTAAAGCAGATCAATGGGATACAAATAGGAAAGGAAGAAGTTAAAGTATCACTATTGGCAGAAGTTATGATAGTATACAAAAGTGACCCCAAAAATTCTACCAAAAAACTCTTACAGCTTATAAACATCTTCAGTAAAGTACATGGTGAGAAAATTAACTCCAAAAATCAGTAGGCCTCCTTTATGCCAATGATAAACAGGCTGAGAATGAAATCAGGGAAACAACACTCTCCAC